>WYDI02019785.1:10928-24715 GCA_009867235.2 Psittacus erithacus | reverse complement strand
GGCGGTGTTCAAGGCCAGGTTGGACAGAGCCTTGGGTGACATGGTCTAGTGTGAGGTATCCCTGCCCATGGCAGGGGAGTAGGAATTCCTAACTATACTATGATTCTATGATACTATACAGAAAAAAGAATGCAGAATTATGCATATTCAAACAAGGCAGCTAAAGGTGTGAGGCTTAATTCAAAATGAAGACAACTATATTTAGCTTTCTCTGCAAAGTAGGGCAAAAACCAGTTGCCCAAATAGCTGAAGTTATTTCAGACTGCCTAGGGTATTTTTCCTGCTTTCAAGTGTCTTCTTCAAAAGGTACAGATATCCTGACTATAAGTCTCATGCAGATTTTTTGAGTAACTAGAGAATATCCATATGATCCATACATAGGTGTCCAAGCTCCCAACAGTCAATGGAGAGCTAGTCAATACAGTCTCTGGAACAAAGAACAGCCAATAGAGTTCACTGAGTTGCCTGAAAAATATCAGATGCTGAGCTTTAAGGTTTTTATAGAGTTCTTTAAGCTTCTGGCCATTACAGAAGGATGTAGGTGTCCCGCAGGTCCTGCGCCATCACTACGAGTCCCATGCAGATGTCTTGCCCTGGGGTATTTCTAATGACACTGAAGTCTTACACATGGGATGTGGATTCCATCTGCAGCTCTGTAAGTGGGAGCTTTGATATTCACTGCACACCTACACTTAAGAGGGTTTAATCTGGATGCATAATGCATGAAAAGCATCCAAGTACAAGAAGTGAGCAGACACTAGCATAACAGAAGGACACTTTTATGGAAGTAAAAATTATATTTTGATATGTCTCAGAAGGGAAAATTATTAATCCTACTTCTTATGCAAAAGGGAGGAAAATAGAACATTCGAGCATAACAAAAATTGAGTTTTGTACAATAATTAAAAAAAAAAGTTGTGATGGAAAAAATAAATACATTTCTAAAATCAGATAAAGGGAAAAATAAATTTAGGCTTGTAGCTCTTAAAATTATAATTGTACAAAAACAGTTCACTCAAGTATTTTTATTGCGCTATATTAAATATGAATGTCTCTCTAAACCTGCTTCAGAGGCTGCATTAGCATAACTGTAACAGTCTGGAATTAACTTTGATCTAGTGTAAAAAAAATGATAAAAGACATTTCCCACTTTTCACTGGGAAAAAATTAGTTTTGGAACTGTGCGAGCTTATGTATTGTTTTATTAACTGGGACGAATTCCCAGATTATTCCTCCACGTCCTTATGTGACCTACACTCATAAGTTGTTGAGAAGGAATAAGCAGACAAAAAATGTTTCCTAAACATTTTGCAATCTGTGTCTGAAGCAATTCCCCTCAAATACTTCCAAGGTCAGCAGGTACAGTAAATCAAAATACCTTGGTGTATGCTGGATATGTACTTGAAACACCACAATTAAACTAATGTAAATAGCTCAAATACAAATTGTGTATGCGTACATGAATATAAGCTTTTTTTTTTCTTTGAACAATTAATATTGCATAGATGTTGGTAATCTCTCTTGAAGCAGTACTCTTTCTTGTTCATGTACCCAATTAACTAAATTAAAAGAAATTTCACAATCACACAATTCTGTATCCTCAAAGCAACCTAAACTCTTTAGAAGAATAAATTCTGTGACTTAACAAAAATGTCTTCATTAGCTGTGAATATGGGCCTTATGGTTTTGAACCCTTAGGGCACAAACTCCATTTACCTTCAGTAATACAAACCTATTATAAATTACCTTCCTGTTATTGTGGCCTTTACACTTAATTTCTACCACTGCCTCTGTTCTCTCAACCATTGTGCAGCATGCACCTTGAGGACACGGACAGTGTGTGGGTCAATGTACCCTGGTAGGAGGCTGCAAGTCCCAGACTTGCTCAGCTCTGAATTACAGAGGACCTGAAGCAGACATGCATCAGACACATTAAAGATCGCCACCTCAGAGATGGGGGTAACCCTGTCAGTTTGTGCTGGCCACAGCCTCAGTTTAAGAAGCTGTCAAGTCAAGCTCTTTGCAAAAGGGGAGCATGAAAATGAGCTAAACCAATGGAAAGCCTCCAGTAGAACTTGGCACAAGCCTGGAGACAACAAATAGGTGACTAAATCTGCAGTATCTGGTCTCAAATGCTGTGCCGTTGCCTGGCCAACTGCTAGCCTCACACACTGTCTCCTGCCAGGAGGAAACACGTATGGGATTTCACTTCGTGCCAAGGGTGGATCCGGCCTCACAGTAGCCAGCCAGCTTAAAGCACAGGCTCTTGTAAGGCTGAATGTAAGCCTTACTTATTTTCAAGGCATAAAAGCCTTCATGTACAAGTCAGTATTTCACTGTCTCAGTAACATGCTTTGGTGCAAGATTAGCAAGTACGTCTAATTTTTTCATGTGCTGCCAGAAGGAATGCAATTACTAAAGGGGATTTTTTAGGGAACTATGAGACTGTAGATCAGTCCCTCAGGCAATATATCAGATATCTTGAAGGTATTGACCACATCTAATTAAGTTTATGAGAAGGCCTCCGCAAGACTAAGCTGGGCAGAGCTCTGTAAGATTGTCAGAACACCCACCTGAGTGAGGCTGGATGCTCTTAAGAACTTTTGCAGGTACAAGCATTTACACAGAAGATAAAAAGAACAAAACAGCTAATAAACAGATCTCATATAATACACTGTTCAAAATCATGCAAGAATGGCAAATGGATGCTCTCTCAAATATTTCTGTTCAACTTACACTTTTTTGTCTGACTTTTTCAGTGGAGCATTTCTGCTACTCAGAATAAATGTGTTCTAGTATTACAAGCAGTTTAGTGGTTAGAAATTTATTCTTGGGACAACAAACCTCAGTTCCCTTCAACACATACAGTTCTTTAACAATGCAACAAAACAGGACATATATATTTAGTATTGTGTCTTAGACTTAATCACAGGAACACAACTGAAATATTCATCAATTTTTGTTTCTGAAGGTAAGCTCATGGAAATTACTGTTTCATCAGTATAGACAATGTCACACAAAGGCAACGTTGTGGTTAAGTTTTATTCATAACACAGATTTTTACTGAATGCAGGACATTTGGATCACACCTCATCTGTCAATGATCAAAAAACCCTCATGTGCTCTTAAACCTCGAGAGAGAAATCCAGTCCAGTAGACTGCGTCTGGGCAGGGATTATTTTTGTCTGCTGAATGAATGCACTGATAAATGCAGATGCTGTGGGGTAAGGAGCAAGTCAGAACACATGCGTTTTTGTTCAACTGACCCTTTTGTATGAGGCAATGAATAGAAGCTGGGACATGCATCATATTTCACTGTGAAATACTGACTTTCCACATTTGAGCAGAACCAAGGAGGAATTAGCAAATTTTATTTCAGTTGATAGGTCTAACTAAAGAGATTGGTTACACAAAGCGAGAAAAAGCTTTAGTCTGCAAATTACTATCTGAAAATTATTCTTCTTTTAACCTAATCAGAAGGCATAGAAGGATTCAAAACACATTAAAGGCCCCATATTGTTTCATCCCAATTCCAATCTGAAAATAAACACTACCCCACACTTGCTTACACACTTATTTCTCAGAATGAAGTACTCCTGCAAGTAAGAAAGGAAAGTAGGGAACAAAAGTGAAAACTTGATTCATTCATTGCTTTCAATGGTTGGATACACTAGAAACTAAAACCAAATTTGGTAAATGTTAAGGAAAAAGCCTTCAAGGGAGAAGGGAATCTCTTCCTGGTAACATAGAAGACAGGTGTCTGAGCCATGTAACATAGAAGTAAATAACAGAAGCTTGTGTTTTCCCTAGCCAAACCCCTTTTTTAATAAACAAATGACCTTTATGGAAGAATTGTCTGAAAACTGGTAATTTTAGTTCTTATTATATCTTATTTCAGCTTGTCTCCATGAACAATGAAGTAATACCCCTTCTATCTCTCCAAATATTGGCATCCAGAAGTTTTAAATACACAACTCCAAGAAAATATAGGACTGTACCAGTGCAAAGGAGGGCAATTATACCTTTAAACTCTAGTACAGTTATGCCTACAGGCCACTATACCATAGCTGTTTGGTTTAGTAACATATTCTAAAACTATCACTAAAAATGCTAACAAAACATGGTTTGCAACTCCACAGGTATTTAATTTTTATTCAGTTACATGTAAAGTATGGACCTAAATTAAAAAAACTCACCAACACACACCAAGAGATGTCAGAAATCCTCACTGATTTACAGTTTGTTGTGGAAGCTGTTTCCAACCCAGTTTCCCAAAAAATTAGCTGCCAAACTGCCTTTCTCTGCTCACACTGACTTTGGCTAGGAAGTGAGGAGGGGCTTAAGAAGCCCCTTTTCTGCTCTGTAGCTCTGGGAGCAGCAGCGACACGTTTGCACAAAATTAGTAACTATGGGAAACTGTTACTGCTCTCCATAGGCCAGAACAAGGCAGAGCAGACCGATTTAAGTTGCGTTTGCTTATAGGAGCAGATCATAACCAGCATAAGCAGATCAGTTTAACACAACCTAAAACTCCCACCAGAGTTAATGGGTATTTTTTGTTAAATGAGTAAAAGACCAGTCCCAGAGGATCCACCAGACTCAGGACAGGCCTCTGGATGATACAGAAATGGCTTTACATCATTGCTGTTTACAAGAAAAAGCATCAGAGAAAGCTCAGCTGAACCAAGTACTTTCTAGCCTGGCATTTAATTCAGAAGATGGAACAACTGAGGTGAATAAGGATAGAACAACTGTGGAAAACCAGAGAAATGTTCAGTGGATGTCTGCTCTGAGTAGATCTATTGAATCATGGACACGATAAGATGTGCATTCAGAGCTTCTTGCTAAAGAGGCTTCTGCTGGCTACTCACAGCCAGCTGGCTGGTTGAGGCTACATGATCTTTTCAAATTCCTTTTATAACCACTCCTCAAGAATTTCTAAGTGTATTTCTTATAAAACTTGTTCATATTGGCCTCAGACCCAAAGTGTACAGACAAAATGTTTCCTCTGTATACCCAAATAATTCTATATTTAACATATGAATTTACTAAAAAGACTTAAGGCAAACACCCACCAGTTTCAATTAAAAAAAGAAAAAAAAAAACTTAACCCTGTACCACTCTCTCATAACTTCAGTACCTGATCAAAGAAAACCCAGGTATCTAACACCACATTGATCCAGCCTGTTCACACATTATACATCTAACGCTGTCTATGAAATTCAGCTTCTTTCTGCAACATATTTCAATTGCAGCCACTATCTTTACAAGATCAACTGATGTATTTTTCACAGTTCAACATTATGTACCCAAGTTGCTGAAATCAAGGAACCTGCATAGTCCTGACACATACAATATAAAAATACTCTTTATATAAAGATATATATACATGTACACACAGAAAGGCACAAAAAGTTATGATAGAACTTACCATCGCTTGCAGAAAGTAAGTCATTTGCACAGACCAGTGCCAAAGCAAAGAGCAGATGCCGAAGATCCATACCTCTAATTCTGTAATAAAAGAAGACAGTAAGAGAGTTTCTTTATATACCAATATTACTATGCAATATGACATAACATTTAAAATATGATCTAATTTTATTAAATTTCTGATTGGATTTAAACCAGAAGGGTATTTAGTTTACAGTTTATTGCCCCATAAAGTTGTAAGTCATCTTGCAGTCTAGGACAGAGAGTAAATACTATTTTTACAAGAGAACTAGCTTTATGAGTTTCTAGTTCATTTAATATACAGGGACAAAAACCCCAAGTACTGTTGATCCCTAGCCTGCTTCCAAGCAGTAGCCACACTATCCCTCAGCAGTCTCTGGGGGATGGATTCCAATGACTAAGCTAGGGTAAATGCCAAAGTAGGAAGAGGACAGTATCTCTTTCAGGGATATCCCTGCTCATTGCAGGGGGGCTGGACTAGATAACCTTTAAAGGTACCTTCCAACCCATACCATTTTATGGTTCTATGATACGATGACTGTTTTTCTAGCTTTTCTGAAGCTGTATTAATCTTTTATGCCATGTATAATCCTTCCTGGGTCTGGAACTAACTCCATGCTGTAAAGCTGAGAGGAGTGATGGCAGTAAGCCAGCTGCCACACCAGAAAGCCAAGTGAGTGCTAGCAGCAAAACACTTGGCTTAGTACCTACTACAGTCACTGACCATGGCAGGCAGCATGCCAAGATTGGGGAGGGCAGCAGAAGCTATGGTACTGCAAGAATGAGAGCTACCCAGGCTAATTCTCTGGTCTGTTCCCTAGTGGCACCCTGCAGAACCTGGAACACTGGCCTTGGTGCTCTTTGGGGGCTGCCATAGAGGCTGTCTCATGCTGGAAGCTTCTACCTGTGATACTTCTGGGATGGCACCTTCTGATGGACATAAGCGCATCCATACAAACTTTTACAACCCAAGCATAACCCAATAGGCCTTTACAGGCTCCCCACACTCCTCCCTAATTTACCTGGACGACACACACATAGTCTACAGTCTCATCACTACTTTGCTCCTGTCATCATCACCAGCATCTGATAACAACAGGGAAGGGCAGAAGCTGGGATACACTGGACTTGTGGACAGTACAGGCTTCTGCACAGAATTTTACCATGCCCCCTAAAGCTCACCAAGTCACCATATGTAGTAAGGGAAAACATACATCATTGCTCCAGCTAAAATTGATCCATAAACATTTATTGTAATAAATCTGTTTGCTGACCAGCTTTATCAGGAGTCCACAATGATGCACATCAGGAGCAGCACAGGCATGAGAGTGAGCAGTCAGGTTGGAGGGGAAGATACAGCACCCTGCCAGCTGCTGCTACTACTTGTTTAAGAGGGATTCTGTAATTATTGCACAAGTCCCTGCTGAGCCAGACTTCGATTTAAACACCTAGGTCTCTGAAACAGAGCACAGGATTAGTTTGTGTTCCTAAACCTCAAAGATGATCAAAATTGTTGCCTAATTCCTGGCCTTTTTACTAGTAAAACGAGGTATAGAGACAAATCATACTTGTGGACTCTTACAAATGCACTACCTTAGCAAGGCAAAGAAACAGTGTCTTTGCTCAGCCTAAATTCACATGGCATCCTCCACTGAGTTACCCATGCACACAAGTTGCATGTGTGAGAAAAATCCAACCGGTGTACTTTGAACATGCCCAGTAAGGATAGGACTGAGCTCCAAAATAGTAACTGCTCTCCTTTGAAAATATGGGTGGGCCACACCTCACCCTTTGTACAAAAGCTTTTGGAAAGGGCAAGTTGAGCTCGTCTTCTTAAGCTCAAACCCACAGGCCCTAGGGCAGTGCAAATATGCAAGGTCTTTCTCACTCTAAAGGGGCTGGGAAGCACTAGGGACTTTGTGACTGCTCTGCACCAAACACATTGTTGGGCTGCGGGTACAACTTACGCATCTAGAGGTATCGGAGGCCAAGGGAGAGCTACACAGCCACAGCTCCATCATGGAAGAAAACCTAGCACAAAGCAGGAGCTGCCCCAGCATGTACCACTTTGGTGGTACAGAATAAAACTTCTGAAAGAAGAGCTCTCTGAAGTGCCATATGCCTCACCACCAGCTGACTACTGCTTTGCAGACATTTCTTTTTGCAGAACTACCCGTTGCTGTTCCTCTAGGGTGCTTGCAAGCTTGCTGCCAACAAGAACAGTATTGCTCAGAGGCTGCACTGTTAATTTAGCAAGAAACAGCTTCTCTATGTCTCTGATCTTCTAAAATCTAGTCGTATTTACCTTCCAACACTATTCCTGTATGCAAATGAAAGACAAATGCCACTAATGAAGTCCCTGTTATTTAGCAGGAAAAAAAATCAGTATCTGAAATACACCATTCTAAGGAATAATGTTCTGTATCCTACCAACTCCAGCAGTTTGTCAGAATGAAGAGAGCTAAAACCAGGAAAAAAAAATTAAAACCACAGCAGCTGACTGTCCTTAAGCCAGCTGAAACTTGACCACAGGAACATTTGGCGAGGGGTCAGCTCAGGCTAATTGCTTCAGAACAGAAAGGGAGCCAGGAGTTATAAAAAGGATAAAAAAAATTCTTGGCCCTTTTCTATAGCAATGCTGGAGTAAGGCCAATCACAAGTGATTTTAAACATGACATCTCTCCAGTGGGACATGAACGTAGTCAGCATAAATAGGGGAAACCGGGCTAAGAAAATCGCTGAGAAAATAAATCGTTTAGTCACAGGATAGTGAACAGTTTGCATCTACTCTGGTCAGGTAACAATGTTAACATTCAAAGTAAACCATCAGAAGTTTTGCTTATAAACAAAACTGTTGTTTGAAGTGAGACCTTGACATTTAAATAGCTCCTTAACCTGCAAGGACCTAAAGAAAGGACAAGGAAATACTTTGTTTAACTGAGCCTGTGAAGGGACTTCCGCTTTTGCCATGTCTATTAACTCACTGTAATCCAAATACAGCAGTTTTTTCCCCTGTAACCACCTCCAATTTAGCACTGCTTGCCACAGCAGAACAAATGCACCTAGTTCCGAACCAAAACTGGCCTCTCTCCTGCAAACCAAATCACAAAATTAATGAGTGAAGCATTAAGCTGAGGAGCTTTTCTGTACATTGCTACATTTCATCATTCCATCAGATCACAGACAAGAACACAGGAGACTGCAATGCAGGTGGACACATACCAATACACAAACCCACTACCAAGTAACAGCAAGTTCTGAGAAGGGAACTTAACTGCAGGTTCTCCAGACCTGTCCTGAATCTTGTTTACGCATCTACAAATTACGGACGTAAATACATACATAACCTGGCCGAACTTTTCAGGTGAAAGGCCTTTATTTTTCAGTGTGGATATTCCTTATCAGCTATCTCATAGAATGATTAGTGACACTAAGAGGAAATCTTTCTGTGCTTGCATAAAAACATGCACACCAGTTTGACTAATCATACGCAGCTGAAGTAATTTTGCCTGCTTACTCTCACCCCCCTGAATGCCAACAGAACAGTCATTCTGCAGATGAAATGAGTTACAGCCCTTCCAATCAACACAATCTAAAACCCCCATGGACCTAAAGCCTTCTCCTGCTTGCTGATATTACAGCTTGATTGAGTCATCAGTGGCAGTTGGACAAACACCCGTTTGTATAGAACTCTTCTCAGTGCTATACACACAGCCTTGTTAAGAAAGAGAAATAACAAATTGTCTCAGTTGGTATGAAAAACACACCACTCACCTAGTGCATGAGGATAGCTGGGACATGAAAAGAACAAGGAATAATACCATAGAAGAAGAAATGATGTGTGGTAAATTAAAAAAAAAACAACCCCACAACAAAATAACAGATCTTACAAAGGGCACATTTCATGGAAAATAGAAAAAGACCCAAAAAAGCCCCAAGCAACCAACCAAAGCTTAACAACAATAGACAGCATCACTGGAACAGAATGAAGGATGCTGGCATAAAGCTGCATTTATTATGCACGGTTTGATACAAATTTCAAGTTTATTAAAAGGTACATCATTATGGCAAACTAAAACTATGGAAAAGGCAATTTTATGTTATTAATTAGCGCTCTATTTAAGCTAAATAATTTGCAATAGTTTCACCTGTTAAAATTGAAAATTGAATCTCATAAAATAATTTCTCACTTTGGATTTAGAAAACCTGGTTGCTTTTCACTTGAACAACCTATTGATTTTGGAATAGAGACTATATGAAAGCTTCGCTTTAACACCAAATTTATTTGTGTCTCCACTGTAACAGACACCTTCAGTACTTTTACCAGAGCTGATTTCTTTTTCCCTGCAGATAGATGTGTCAGCTAAGTACTCTGTTTTAAACTGCACTTAAACTGGTAACAGGCAAAATGGTTATCAGTTCTTGGATGCAGTCAAGGAGCCTGACAATGAATCCTGAGGTTGGATATTGCTCTGGGGTTGTACTAAAAGCTGTTCTAGGTTAAACCAGCTACAAAGTCATACTCCAGAACTGGGCTATAAAGTCCAAGGATGGTTGTGGCATATGGCATATCAATTCTTTATTAATAATAAAATCTGTTATGCTTTGACAGCAGTAACATAAGGGACTAAGTAAACAGAGGGCGGACTTTAGCTGTAGGACTAGTAGATTATCTCCATGAGAAGAAAATTGCTAAAAGAGAATTGAAGTTATAGCCTTAAGTTTTTGTCTTCTGCATAGATAATTTTAAATTGGAAAAGACTTGTTTGTTTGCCTTTCAGCCCCCAAAACACATTGAAGCAGTAAAATACATGCATCTCACCTGAAACTGCAACATTTAGTTGCTGTCATGCAGATGTGAACTGCTGAACTGACAGCTTTACATGTGCTTGTATGATTAAGGAAAAGAATCCAGGCCTGTTTATGAAAGTGGTAATTTTTTCAGGCTATAAACATTTCCCTCAACTTTAGTAGTAATTTTTCCTAGGCTACTTTTTTTTTTTAATTATTATTAATACTTAGCTAAATCATCCAAAAGAAAAAAAATAGCTCTTTGTTATTTTTACAATCAGTTACAAAGAAACGAGAATTTCTCTATAGAAGTAAAAAGTATACTCCAATTTGTCTGAAGAAGTATAATACATTAACTTAATGTCAAGTATCATGACAAAAAAAGGAAAAAAAAAAAACAGGGAAAAAAAAAAAAAGTCTGAGTTTATCTAGAGCCTACCCCATCGTAATTAGCACTAAAAATGTGTCCTCACTCAAAGAAAAAGATTGCACTGACACAATTAATCACGCTTTATGATTAAATGATATTCCCAGTGCTGTAAAACATTCCTGAGCCAGTGTAAAAAAATCCCAAAAACCCAAACCATCAAACCCCCCCAAAAAACCCCAACAAAACCAGCACTACCACCAGAAAAACCCCAAGTCTCACAACACAAAAGATCAAAACCAAAAAACTCTTCAGTGTCTTTCTAGCATTAAAGCTTAAATCCTGTCAGGAGTCAGCAGTGTGGTAGCAAACCAGCGATGCAGTTAAAGACATTTGATTTTAAACATGCAAGGTTAAATATTTAACATGAGGAAATGGCCAAATAATTCCCCTAGCACAGCCAGGGTCCTTATCACCTTGCAGAAACGATGAAGAAATGATGAAGCACAGAAATTGTGGTGGAAAGCCACCTATGTGACATTACTAGGAGTAATGCTGGAACATGATGGAAAACAAACACGATTTTTCACGCTTAATAATTTATAGCCTTCTTATATGTGCTGCTGGATTGCCACTGTTCCAACCGGCATCTTCTTTGCAAGCCTTCTCCTGTGTGCTAGTACCTGTGCATCACTCAAAAAAGCATGCTACCTAGTAACTTGGGCAAAAATAGTCAGTTAACGTTTCTGTACACACCATAAACCTGCATCTGATCTCTTGGAGCTTTTCGGTAACATGAGAAACCTGCACCCCCTGAATTCCCTGAAATTGTTAACTTGTTCAAAATGCTGGACTACAACCAAACCCTGTTTTACCCGAGCTCAGCGGGAGCTTCATCATTTTGAAACAGCGTTTGGTTGTAGACCAGTGTCTTGAACAAAGCATCCTCAATTTCTTTTATTCACCTTGAAGCCAAACCTGCTTTTCAGACTTCAAAGAGCAATTTCAGGAAATCAAGGGGAAGCAGGGTTTTAATTTTAAACAGTATTTAATGTACAAAAAAATTCAAGGAAAAATCTTCAAGAAGCTGTAAATTTTAGTTCAAGACCCTGGTACTTACCTTAGACTAATGGAAGCACTTAATGGTTCATTACCATAAGACAAATTAATTACATGGTTTAACTGCATGCTAAATTATTAATGTGCTCCTAATCAGATTAAAGACTACATAACAAAGCCTGTATGGAACGTACGAAGTCATTAACTTAAATAGTGGATTAAGTGAAAGCTGGTAAACAATAAACAAGGAATTTGAGCAGCATTTCTGGACAGCCACTCATGACTCAAAGTACTCACATATTTGCTATCACTTGGTCAGCATACAATGATCAATCAACTACACAGAAGGTATAAGAGTAAACAGTACTTTTAAACTGGTGCAATTTTGCATGTCCTGAAGCTCACATTAGTTTAAAACATGATCTATACTGATTTAATTTGCATCTGTAATTTACAGACTGATGCCAATTTTAAATCTCTTTCCAACTGATGCAGAGTAGCACGTCTACTCAATAAAACCACTTTTCAGAATAACTGCAAATGAGTATCTCTTTTTAAGAAGGTCTCTGTTAATGAGAAACAATGAGATTGCAATTGCCTTTTCTATGCCCTCTGCACGAACATACCTGGTGCTGTTTCTCTGCTGATTTGATGCTTTAAGTCCGTATAGATCTGAATATACAACCCGTGGACACCTACCAAAAAGTAGTGTATTGCATTCAGCAACTGCAAACCACTTTATATAGACGTAGGCAAAGATTTTGAGGTAGATCTTTATTAATGTAAATCAGTGCTAAGTTGAAAGAGATACTAAATGAGACCAGTAGCAGATTATTCAGTATTTTTAAATGCAGCGCTACCAAAACAAGTTTTCATGAGGTAAGGAATAACTTGTGAAGAAAAGCTGACCTCTGTTCAAACCTTTCATAAAATCTTAAGAAGTCAGTTAACTTCTCTCTCCAATTGGTAAGATCTGGAAATTGAAACACACAACTTTTATATCACAGAGTGGATTTATTGTCAGTCATCAGCATCACAAAATAAAGCTACAATGGATTAAAAAAAGAAAAGAATTAAAACCTAACAGTTTGGATGTAAACCTCCCCCTCTACGTTTACCAATCCTAAAATGTCAGAGACTAAAACCATTACAGTCTGCATGGCAACTTTGCCTTTAGACATCATAGATAAAATACATAAACTCTGAACTGAACAACTCAAAATGGGATACACTGCAAAGATGCTACCAAAGACAGTGCTGCACAGTGCAAGGTTGGCTGGCTGAAAGCATGCCTACCACCACTGATGCCAAGACTCCATCCTCTGCAGGAACTCCAACATGTTACAACTATCTGATTAAAAAAGTGCAATTTTGGAGCAGATTCAACTGTCTTTTATTAAAACGGACTAATGCATTCATATTTTTCCATTGCTGCTCTGTTGGGATTTTTTACACAGGACTGTGAGGAAATAGATGTTTACAGACAAAATTCATATCACTACCACAAGTATTTCTTAGACTCAAACCCATTTTGTGAGAGCTATCCTCAAAAAAAAATCCCACACCAAGCTAGATCTCAGGACTTACATTAGACACACAGTACAATAAAGGCAAGTAGACTAAAGGGGAGTACTGTAGCCACAGGCAGTTTTGTAATACCCTGCTGAAGGCTCTGCTGATCTAAGCATGATACCCAACTCCTCCGAAGCCTGACCAGCAGTCTTGCCTCAGTACCCAGTTTTATACTGAAATAGGGAGCGAGGCTGCTTGCACAGGGGCCTGTCAGCAAAAGTCTTAGCAACTTGCTCTCTCCAGTTTAATCAGTACACCAGTAACCATCCTACTCAACACTGGGCCCTGTAGACTAAACAGCCTTTTCAGTCTCACATGCATGACAACGTGTGGAAACTGTTGATGTAGAAGGAAAAGAGCATGACTGTTCCTTGTACAATAGAATTCTATGATTCTACAGCATCACAGGGAACTTTATTTTTGGAGAGATATAGGGTTCTGTTTTTAGGAAACTGTCCTGGGTTCAGCACTAGCAGTCATTTTTCTCCTTCTTAGTAGCTGGTGCAGTGCTGTGTTTTTGACTTTCAGCCTGGGAACAGCACTGATA
>WYDI02019785.1:0-10828 GCA_009867235.2 Psittacus erithacus | reverse complement strand
TGAGCCTCATGCTCTGCCAGGGAGGAGAGGAAGCCAGAAGGAAGCAGAGACAGGACACCTGACCCAAACTGACCAAAGAGGAATTCCACACCACAGCACATCACGCCCACTATATAAACTGGGGGCAGTCACCTGGAAGGGTGAGATCACTGCTCGATCGGGCTGGGTATCAGTCAACGGGTGGTGAGCGGTCGTATTCTCTCCCTTTGTTATTTCCCCTTGTCATTGTTATTATTGGTGGTAGCAGCAGTGATTTGTGTTATACCTTAGTTACTGGACTGTTCTTATTTCAATCTGTAGGAGTTACATTATTTTGATTCTCCTCCCCATCCCTCCAGGAGCTGGGGTGGAGGAAGGAGGGGAGAGGAGTGAGAGAGAGACTGCATGGCTGACTGGGCTTAAACCATGACAGAAACCTTGCCACATAAAAAAATCTTTTTTCTTTTTTTTCTGTAAGAAGTCATTAATGATGATAACATCTGCTCCTAAAATATAAATAACACTTACCACCCATACCTGAATCCTGTATAAGCAAAAATGTTCACAAGAAGCATTGATGGGACTGACTGCTCTGATGTTCTACTACAAAGTGTATGGCAGCATTAGATCAATCACTTCTGCATAGATTGTGATTTTCCCAACATTATTAAGACTATGTAACATCACAGCAGACAGAGGTTTGAGTTTTGAATTGCTGATACATAAATTTGTCCTGATTCTTAGTTCATTTATTGCATACAACTTTTTCTCAATAATAATAATTAATTGCAAGTCTGACTGATGATAACGATTATCATCAGCAACCAGAATTGAAAACAAGCAAATGGACTCATCCGCTAAACAGAATAAAAAAAGGGTTACACTTGAATGCAAAAGTTTTGAGCTCTCCCCAGGTAATACAGTGTCAATATCACATCAAATACAACAGATGCTCTGTAAGTAACTGCATTTCCTAAGGATCAGGATGCTTTGGTCCTTTCTGGTAGTTTAGAATTATTAGCTTTCATTCTCCACTAGGAAGATGAAACACAGTGAGGTTACAGAGGGTGGCAGAACCCGAGTGAGCCCACAGCAGAGCTCAGAAGCGAGGCCAGACCCCATGTCCAAGTCGTGCGCTCCCACCATTGAGCATGCTTGCACTGCTGCTTGCAGAGGAATTAGGAACAGACAGCTTAGCTAAGGACTGACTCACTCACTCACTGGGCACGGAAAGCCAGGAAAACAGGCCACAGAAGCAGCTTTCTGTATGGTTGTGTTGCCATGCTTCAGCTATAAAATTAGAGAAGTCATTCATAAACTGTTTTTCTGGTGTGCTTAACTCTGCATGAGAAAGCATGGTAACCACAACAAAGGCAGCCTTGACTGAGGAAGTCCAAAATGACTCTTAAGTTATGCTTATCTTACTTTGCAAGCATTTTTACAAGTAATTTTTCACTATTCTTACCTTCTTATTTTCTTAGTGGAATTAGCATATCATTAGACAAATCTCCCAAGCAGAGAACCATGGTGCAATGAATGCACTCAGAATTCCACCACCTGGTTCCAAAAACACTAAAAACGTGGGCGGCAAGATTTACCTTTTGTTATCGCAACCACAGCAAAACATCTCTACAATTTCACTTCTATTTAATGGCATTACATTTGTGTACACTTAGACAGGAACAGCCAGCTAAGTCTCATAAAACTGCTATAGTACACAGATAGCAGCTGCAAAGTCTCAGGCAGCCATTTAACACTAGATAACAGCTTTCCAGCTCCATGGCATGAGCTAGCATAGGTCTGAAACCCTTATACCACAGTGTATTTCTGTGTGACGTTTGATTCAAGTTTACCCTACTGTAATCTGATTGAGCTTTCAGTAATACACTCCAGATATAAATTACATTCAAACATTACATACATTCAAACTAGGTACCATTTAAGTGTCATTTAAACCAGGATTTGTTATTGACAATGCTCTGACATGCATTTTAACATTCTCTTTCCCTGGAAAAACAAATTATTTTTTTTCTCCACTTATTTGAGTATTGTGTATTTTAATAGTCAGGCAAATAATATGTCAAATAATATAAATGAAAAATGGCTCATTAAAATACAGTATAATTTTTCTCTGACAAGAAAAAATGGCTTCGAAGCACTTCCAACAGTTGCCAAGCCCTTTGTCTCAAATGCTACCTGAGATTGGTAGAAATGGGCTTGAAGTCATCAATTTATACTGAGATTGAATGTGACAGCTTTAATTCAAATATCTTTGCTGTTTGGAGTACTAAAATACAACTACTAGATCCCAGTCAAAATTCTGTATACTGCATATTATTGTTACCACCTTAATGGATCACAGATCTGTGAGGATTATCTGCAGAGCACCACAGGACACTATTGATCACTCTACTTAGCTGACTTTCAACATAAAGTCACTTGCAGGTAAGATAAAAGTTATCACACTACCTCAAATGTCAGCAGAAGATGTGTGATGCCTCACGCCTCCCTCAGCTCAGCTGCGAACTGCGACCTTCTCCAGCCATCCCAGCACCTACACAAAGTCAGGGAGAACAGATAAAAGAGATCGGCAAAGGTCACAGGCAGCAGGAAGGCCACATAACAAAATCCAATCGGGCATCCTGGCACTGCTGTCCCCCAGGAAAGGCCACCTCGGGAAAGGCCACTAGCTGGGCAGCCTGTAGGAGCACCTGGGCTTTTCACTCAAAGGGCATCGGCTGCCTGAAACGCCTCATGCCACCAGAGGCTTGCCAAACCGTTTGATCCCGTGTTAACCTTGACACTGAAATGCACAAAGGCAGACTTAAATGGCAAAGAGAACTCAGGGTGACGGATCAAGACTCATTTTCAAGGCACATCCACAGTGAAAATAGGCTGAACTGGAAGTAAACTCTTGAGTCACCAAGAAGAGGGTGTGTGTGAGTAGTATCTCACTACTAATACTTCAGATAATAAATTACAGTGCAGTAACTTATAAATTGGTGATTCGAAGAAAGCAACATTTCCTTTTTCTCTAAAAGAACAGTGTGTAAGTCCCAGGAAGATGGCAAGCTGTCAAAAAAAAAAAAAAAAAAGAAGTATGTCATTTGTTATGTTCAGAATTCCTAGGCACATTATCACTCCTCATGATATTTGGCACTGCAGCAGCATCTAAAACAGTTTTGAATTAGTAGTACTTCTGTATTTAAATAAAAATAACATTAATTCAACATGGAAGGTCACTTCTTCTCAAGGATGCAACTCAGCTTTTTAAAGCATTTTGAAAAGTCAGCCATGGCGCCCACATTAATTAAATAATTCATAATAATTGGGTTCCTAGTGGGTGGGACTATGAAAAAATGACTGGATTTCGCAGTACCTGGCTCTTTAAATAGCCAGGAAAAGAAAACAGTCTGCAAAAAACCCACAAGTAACATCTAAAGAAATGTTGCATATATTCAGACTGAATGCCTAGGGACACAGTGCCCCAGCCTTAACAAGGAGGAAGTAATATTCAAAAAGAGAGTTTTCCTGGACAAATGTATGAGCACTAGCTTAAGAAGGAACAGCACAAATCCTGATTTTTACCAGAAGGTTTTTCTTCATTTTATGTGTTTCATGTTAATGTATGGCTAGATCCTTAAACAACAAAGAACTGAAAACAAAATGTGACTGTGGGTGAAAATATCATGATACTTCTCAGGAATCCTTCTTCAGGGCAATGTGCAATGTGTAAAAGGCTAAGTGTCACCCCTGTATTTAATGTAAAAAATAACAGAACACCCTCTTCAACTACCAAAAGAGAAAATCCTTGAACTGAACACAGAGAAAATAAGCATAAAAAAAACAGAAAACAGACAGCTGAAAATAATAGAAGGCATTTTCCATGCAAACCCAATAATAATATGCAACATTATAAAATAAACTACTCTATGTGTGGTTAGCTGAAGTGAAAACTGTAAGCAGGGTTCTCTCCTGGTTCACATCATGAAATGAGGATTAGACAGGTCCAAACACAATAAGTCTTTATCTAGTCTACCCCATAATATGCACAGCCAAGTTCTAATGTCCCACTTTTCAGAGCCTGCTCACATCAGTGCGAGAATCTAACAGACTGTGTGCCCCATTTACATATACTCTACAAGCAGTCTTATGTTGACTTAATGGATGATTTTCAGAACTCTCTAATTTCAGAGAGAATAATTGACCAGTGAGCCACAAATCTCTTCTCCAGAAACAAATGGGCAGCTTAGACTGAAACAAAGTTGTGAAGTTTAAAGCAGCTGCTGACTCAAGTTTGCTAACAAGGACTACTGACAAATTCCTGTTTCTAAACACTCGGTAGCATATTAGCGAGTGGAAATGATCATGTGACAAAATCAGAATCTTATTACAATGCAAGAGAGAAAACTATTCCAGGAGTCCTTCCAAAATATTTTGAAATCCTGCTTAACAGAATAAAAGATCTCTTAACTACTTTATGGGTGACAAAAAGGGTATGTCCTAACTTCTGATTACCTGATTGTACTCAGAATAGTTTGTTTTACTCTTGGTAGCAAGTGGTAATAGCACAAAGACTGCATGCACTGACGTTATTTATCTGCAATACTGCAGTTTAGAACAAGCCACACAAGCATGAAGAGAGTTAGTTATATTTGCACTTGGTTCTGACACTTCATTATATACGAAAAAGAGGCACACAAGGTATCAAGCCAGATGTTTAAACGGTAAGCAGCCACCTTTTAAATGATTCTTGGAAAAACTGCAACTTCAGCAAAAGGAGAACACAGATTCATGTGAATAAACTGTACAGGTGAGGTTTCTTCAGACACATTTTCTCAGAAACACATTTGATTATTCTAATCCCCATGGCAAGCAAAGGGATTGCAGCACTGAGTTAAGACAGGGCCCATCCAGGACTATCTTGTTTCACAAACAGACAGACTCAGACTCATCACTCCCTTGGCAGGGATCTATGCCCATTATATTTTCTCAATATGTCCTGCGCTAACCTACCAAAGAATAATAAACTGGAGAAGATGAGAGATTCCCAAATACGAGAAAAGTTCTTTTGATCTTCAGTAGAGCATCTAAGCAAATGCTCAGTGCTGAAAAGATACCAGGAAAGCTTTTGATACTGTGTAAAACTTCAATGCAAATCAATGAAGTACAAATCAGGTAAGTGGACAGTGGACTGAAAACTGGCTGAAACACTTGGCTGGCTCAGTGTTTCAATCAGTGTACAAAGTGCAGCTGAGGGCTAGTCAATAGTGACGCAGCCCAAGGGTAAATGCTGTTTAATACCTTCATTAAAGACCCTCACTGAAGAGATAATCAAACAGTGGAACAGGTTGCTTAAGGAGGTTATGGCATCTGGAGATACTCAACACCCAGTTGGACATGGCCCAGGACAACTGCATTAATGAAACCCCATTCTGAGCAGGAGGGTCGGGCTAGATGATGTCAAGGGATTCCTTCTAACCTCAGTGATTCCGTGATTCCACAATTCTGTATATTTAATACAGAACTGAAAAGTTGCTGGCAGCAGGCAAAAAAAGAGGAGGCTATAAATGGCAGGCTTTGGTAAACTACGAACACCCTATGATTGCATGGGCCATTGAGGAAGGATGAATTACTTCCAAGCAGAAACATGACCTGGATTTACAAGTCCTTACAGATTGTTTAGAAGTCCCTCCCTCCATCAAGCTGGGCTACCAGCATAAGAGGATCTCTGGAATTTGTGATAAACTATTTCCAGGTTGTTTGTTCTTGTAAGATTTGGCCTAGGAAATCCTAATTTTCTCTTTATTGTATTTCTCTTGTATTTTACTTCTTTTCATTTCAGTTAAACAACCTTCCATCAACTTTCACTTTTTTTCCTCTATTCAGATAGCTAAGGCTTTTAACCTGCTTTCCTCCTTTAATCCTCCCACTTGCCTGACCAGTTGCTCTTGTCCATACTCTGGACAAGAGGTCACATTCTAATTCCAAATCAGAGCCTTTTTTTCTCCCCTCTCAATCTCTTCATGTACACAGGAGTGTAACAATAAATCTTGCCCTTTATTTTTGAAATACCTCACTGGACCACATTTCTTTCTTACAGATTTGGCATTCTTTGCCTCTTTGACATAACAATAACCAGAACATTTTATTTGTAGCACTAAGCTAACAACTGATAATTTGTTTTGGCACTCGTAGTGGGGATGAAAGGCGAATTTATGTTTTCCACTGCATTATGCTTACAAGTTTATCTGTGGACAGGATAGCTCAGGAGGCCTGCACTGCTGTGCAAAACTAAATATAGGCATTAATACACCTCTCTGGGTTTTAACAGAAACCATCAGCATTGTGAAGAGCGTAAACAGACAAAAAGTTCAAGCTTTGTGAGTAGGTAGCAATTTCACTAGACATATGAGGTAGCTCTTGTGGTATCAGAAATCCAGGCTGCCTTCCATGAATGAAATATGTCATATTCCCAGCTACAGCTAACTATCTACTTGAGGTGAAGGAATGTTTTGAAGAATAGTTTAGTCAGTGTTTATATATAAAGTATTTTGAGATCTGGGCAGCTGGAAATCCAGAACTCTGCTAGCTGAAACTGTTGCTGACATATCAGTAACCCAAAAGAGAAATTTTCTTGATAAATTAACAGGGAAATACCAAGTATAAGCTGAGAATATATTACTGGGTTACTGTAGCAGGTTCTCATGTCTACACTTCAGAGACTAAAAAAAATTCAAAAGAGAAAGGACCCAAAAATGTTATTTGAAGTCTCTCACTTGCCACATCTCTTTGATTTGACAAAAATATGCAATGGCTTACTTAGTTGCAACTGATAATAACCCATACATGGAAGAAACTCTTTAATGAAGTAGAAGAGATATAGAGGAATCCAGAATAGAAATAAGAATAATAAAACAAATTTTTACAGGCTGACATAAAGTGCAAACTGGAAGGTTTCTGATTGCTGATCATTCTTATAGCTTTCTTCTGGACTCTCTCTGGTTAGCCAAGTCTGAAATAGCAGTCTATTTGAGGCTTTATCAAAGCTAATATGAATGGATTATGCCACATAGTTCTCTTTCGGCTTTATACATCCTACCATATCTGTCTTTTCACAATTCTTTTCATTGTTGACTCACGATCAGCCAGCTCCAGATGTTTTTCTGCTAAAGTGGAAAGCCTGGCTTTTGAATAATATGAATCCTTTTCCTCTCACCATCTCCCACTCCTTTTTCATTAAACATTTCTAAATATGCAAATAAAATATAGAAGATCTGGAAAAACAAAGCTGTGAAACTAAATAAAGATGAAAACTGTAGTTCAAGGAACTAAGACTGCAAAAAGGTAGAAGAAAACATTTTTCCAAAAGGAAATACAGAATATTAAGAAAATATTAAGAAAATCACCTATTAATTGCATGCTGCCAAAATTGTCACTAAGAAAAAACACAGTGTATGAGACGATTTGGCAAATTGCTAATAACAAACATACAAACAAAATTTAGGGGATCAAAAAAGCTTATGACTAATCAGCACTGTGGGTGATCAGTTTATTGCTTTAAAGCACAGGGCTTAAAATTCACAGACAAAGATTTTATTTTAGACTTACTGGTGCCTTAGTGTGCAACTTCGGCAAAGTGAGAACCTCCACTGCTCTCATTTCCTCCCCACTTTTGGAAATGGTGTAACCTTAGGACAGTGTTTTTGAGAACAAAGGAGGGAGATTTAGGGGATAGCTGCAAATTTACCTAATCTCCATCACTTGCCCTTTTGAGTTTAATTTGACCATTAAGTGTTGCAGCTGCTATCCTAAGCATTATTAAAGAACTTCATTTTTAAAGAACTGGCTTTACAAGTTCCACAAATGGCTTGCATTCAAACAAAGCATTACCTGTGAACTAAAACAGCGGCCACCTTCTTCAACTTTCTCTCCACTCACCAGCAAATCTCAAAAGCCCAGTTTGTTGTTAAATTCCAAAACATTCACTCCACTTCCTGCCTTCCTGACTACTCACTGAACACTCTGTCATTTTGTTTCACCAAAAAGCTAACATTTATCATTGTTTATGTTCACTTTCTGTTTAGCAAGCATCAGATTTCTCCAGCACAAGAAGAAAATACAACTCTTCAGGAGCACCCAAAACTATTTAGCAAAACAGACTGAACTCCTCTCTCCCTTCTTTTGAAGTCAGATGGCTCTAAGCTTTGCAGACCTGAACTGCACTTCCTCAGCCCTTTTGCAGAGAAGGGGAATCTGAATGTACTTGGCTATACAGAATAATATCCAGAACATAGACCTTTGAGTTTGCTGACTGGCGCTGTCAACAAAGAATGCATGCGAAGAGGTGAAGTGTTAAACAAAGGGATTTACTGCAATTTGTTAAGAAGGAAGATGCTGAACTCAGCCAGGAGGGAAAACTGCAGGAAGAAGGTGTGTACTCATGTAGGGCTTAAGAGCTTAACACTGCTCCTTCAGTAATTCTAGATCCCCAGCCATACGCTCTTCCTTGAATCGGGCATCCAAGCCTCACCAGCTGTTTCTGCATTATGCTGAAGTACTCATGGATTCAAATACAACTGGAATGTAAGTGAATCTCATAATCATGTTAAAGATGAACACTTTATTAAAATCGAATATTGATCTTATTTTTGTTCAACAACAATCACTAATGCAGTCTCATATAAGGCAAAAAGTCACTAAGACTTACGTACTAGTTGTGGCTTTTCTGTTACCCTCAGTTTTCTGTGATGAACTGTTTGCAAGATACACATGTACTTTGTGTATTTTCATACTTCAATCTATTTCTCTTCTTGCTTTCCTCCACAATTTTGGATAACAAAGAGCTTTAATGTTAGAGAGCACTCTGTTTAACAAAGCCACAGGAGCCATATACACACTGACTTCAAACAGTGATTTTTCAAACTCTACAAATTGCTTAAGAAACATTTAGTGCTGATTTCACTCTCCCTTTTCTTCACGCTTTCAAACATTTCTGGTTTTTAAAATCTGAATCTAAAGAGTCACCCTACAAGAAAAAAAGAAAAATAAAATCTTCTGAAGTTCTCAGAAGAAAGCAATCAGCATTTCATTGCAGTCAAATACTTCACCTTGGGAGATCTCAAATCCAGCCCCTTATCTCAAATGAACATTATCCATGCCATTATTGGCCTACAACACCCATGGAATAGAAACCCAGGAGAGATTTCCCATGTTACAAATTTGTTAATGTATGTCACTATATATTCGCTTCTGTATTTTTCTTCGGTTCTAGTTTAAAAGCAGGACATATGCATATGACATGCTTGTATCACACATCTGCTTCATGCTGCGAGTTCTCATGATAGTTGTCATTTATTTTCTATTAAGTCCTGCCTCTGATTTTTCTGTATATTTTGCATCCACACAGCCTCCTTAATCCTTTTGATGTACCTCATGAAAGTCAGAAGACAATGCACTGCCCATCTGATGCAAAATGGAGCCCAGCTGTAGCAGCATCAGTACCAAAATGTAAGATTTCTTTACATGTGAGTAACTAGGCAACAGAAAGTATCTTTGGCAGGAATTTTTTGGGGTCATGTGGTGGTCAAAATTAACAGAAGAGTGGGGTGAAGAATTCCTCCACAGTGTGTTTCTCCTGAAATGCCAAGTGAGAACATACACCTTGTGCAATTCTTATTTTCAGCCAATTATGTCTTGAATGATTTAGACTTGCTTTCTCTTCTAAAAATATGAAATCAACAATCTTAAATCAGACTCAGGCATTCAAAGAGGCCTATTTTCAGGCACTGGCAGGATGACCACTGATGGCAGGGTTCAGACAGCTTCCAGCCTGCAGCCAATGTAAGACTATATTAGGAATATAAAGGTACTTTTGTGTTTACATATATAAACTTATGTAATATGTAAGTGTTTCTGAGCAATTCTCTCATGTTTAGTTATACGGTACATGACAGAAAATGGACGACCCGGGGAATTACAGACCAGTCAGTCTCTCCTCTGTGCCTGGCAAAATCTTGGAGCAGATTCTCCTGGAAGGCATGCTAAGGCACATGAAAAACAACAAGGTGCTTGGTGACAGCCAGCATGGCTTCACTAAGGGGAACTCCTGCCTGACTAATTTGGTGGCCTTCTATGATGGGGCTAGGAAACTGATGGACAGGGGTAGAGCAATTGATGTCATCTACCTGGACTTGTGCCAAGCATTCGACACTGTCCCACACGACATCCTTGTCTCTAAATTGGAGACATCAATTTGGTAGAGAGACCACTCGGTGGATAAAGAGCTGGCTGGCCGGCTGCACACAAAAGTTGTAGTCAATGGCTCAGTGTCCAGCCAGAAAACAGTAATGAGTGGTATCCCTCAGGGATCGGTGTTGGGACCCATCTTGTTCAACATCTTTGTTGGCGACATGAACAGTGGGATTGAGCGCGCTCTCAGCAAGTTTGGCGATGACACAAGCTGTGTGGTTTGGTTGATAAGCTGGAGGGAATGAATGCCATCCAGAGGGACCCTGACACCCTTGTGAGGTGGGCTGATGCCAGCGTGATGAAGTTTAACCATGCCAAGTGCAAGGTCCTACACCTGGCTCGGAACAATCCCAGGCACAGCTACAGGTTGGGCAGAGAAGAGATTCAGAGCAGCCCTGTGGAGAAGGGACTTGGGGGTGTTGGTTGATGGGAATATGAGGATGAGGCGGCTTCAGTGTGCACTCACAGCCCAGAAAGCCAACCATATCCTGGACTGCATCAAAAGGAGCGTGACCAGCAGATCGAAGGAAGTGATCCTGCCCCTCTACTCTGCTCTCGTGAGACCTCACTTGGAGTATTGTGTGCAGTTCTGGTGTCC
>WYDI02019784.1:0-22269 GCA_009867235.2 Psittacus erithacus | reverse complement strand
AGCAGGAAGATAACGTGGCAAGAGGAGATTGGACCGGAGGCGGGTATAAAAAGGCGGGACTTTTGAAAGATCCGGTGCGTGCGCTGTGGCGGAGCTGGGGGAGGCTCTGTGCGCGCATCAAGGCCTGCTTTTGTTTATTGCTTCTCAGCCTAATTAAAATAGTTTTTGTTTTTCAATTGGTTTCAGTCATCCGTTTATAACATTGTGAATGCTCCATCCCTGGCAGTGTTCAAGGCCAGGTTGGACAGAGCCTTGGGGGGGCATGGTTTAGTGTGAGTTGTCCCTGTCCATGGCAGGGGGGTTGGAATTAGATGATCTTAAGGTCCTTTCCAACCCTAACTTTTCTATGATTCTATGTAGCCCAGTGTGAGAGGAACATGCATAATGCACAGCTTCTACCTGCTTCTTAAAACGAACCTAAAACAATAAAAGACAGGTATTTTGGTAACTACTTTATTAGTCGTGTAAGAATAAAATGCAAACAAGTATGGAAGTCAAGTAAATAACTTTGCCATTGCAAAGGTAAATCTGCTGCAATATACCAGTTATTATGTTTTATGTATACTGTTTTCCAGTGTTTCAAGTACTTTAGTAAATTGCACTCATACTAGATAATGATAGATGAAGGATTGTCCTTACTCACTGCTGTTTGACATTGGTTTACTACTTCATTATTTAATGGACAACAATGTCACATGTCAGTGACAAAGCTTCATCTTCTCAAGACTTTATCATACAATTGAAAGGACTGATTACTGTTGACTGGATTTTGTCAGAGGATGCAGTCACTTGCATGTGCTGCTGGATTTAACAGTCACTATTTCCAGTTTTGGAAAAATCAAAATAGCTTTGTTCATTGTTTATATAATCCTTTCTGAAGCTGCTGGGAGAAAAAAACCAAACGAAACCAAAAAACACAAACAACAACAATAACAACAAAACACACAAAAGAGTACTCAACCAATCCCACAGCAAGAAACAACACATGTAGAAAATTTCACTCTTTTTTAGTTGTCATTAATAAAGTCTCTGTTTCATATCTCTTTTTGTTTCATAAGAAAACCTGATGGGTCTGTATGCAATAGACAGCATTATAGCTTAGATTTGATCCTTCTGTCCCTGTTATTGCAGGAGCACCTTAACTTCACTGTAAGTTTCCCTCAC
The DNA here is from genome assembly GCA_009867235.2 of Psittacus erithacus. NCBI lineage: Eukaryota > Metazoa > Chordata > Aves > Psittaciformes > Psittacidae > Psittacus > Psittacus erithacus. The sequence goes on along the minus strand of WYDI02019784.1, from coordinate 21,105 downwards.
TAATCCCTGCTGCCACCCAGCAAAAGGTGACAACATGTAACAAAGGGTCTGTTCTTGGACAGGAAGACAAGCTCCTCTCTCAATGGCAGCAGAGTCCTACTTACTTTCTGACACAGCAGGTGAGTCAGCTTCATTCTTCAGATCTCATTCTCCAGCTCATACGGATTATCCTTCTTTTTTCCAATTACTCTGCCTTTCCTGCAGAAACAAAACCCCCAAAAAACTACCCCCTCAAAAAAACCCAAAACACAAAAACCAAACAACGAACACAACAATATGAAAACTTTAAAAATATTTTTTTTTTCTCAATAAAGCAAAACTGAATTCAGCTTAGTTGGAGAGGTTCTGTGTTGGCAATGTCTGTATCTAATGTGTGTCGAATGCACCAGGATGTTGTTGCTATGCTTTTGACACTGGAACACTGGAATGGAGATTTCCTTTTGCAAACATGTACAGCACAGATATAAGACATGTTTAGTGCCTATGTCAGAACAAAAAGCTCCTTGCTGTGACCTATGTGAGCTCTGATTTATTCCTGTAAGATACCTAAAACTGAGAGGAGAAACAACTGGATTGCAGCATGGTCTGAAATGAGTGTGAAGCTAAATAAGTTCTGCTGAAGAGCAGAATCTAAGAGCAGCAGTGGTGGATTCCTGAAGGTCTCAGGAAAGAGACCTTCAGGCAGGTCTCAGACTCATAAGATTTGCATTGTGACAATCAGAGTTGGTGGTTTAGAAATATAGTGAGACTATAGGATCTTTTCCTTCAAAGATCAAATATCAATTAAGTGTATCCTATTTACCCTGTAATTGCAAATTTCTTGTTTAAAATTTGATGAAAGAAAATCACCAGATATCTTTAAAATATCTATAAACTCTGGATGGTCAGGGTAATTTTTAATTAAATACCATTGATTTCAATAGGCTTACATGATAGTTTAATCCTTAGAATGTACTACATTTGTATAAATCATATTAATATTCAAGAAACCCCCCAAACCACTCTACCTTCTACTACATCAAAGTATAGTACAACTATAAAGTTTTTTTGTCAAAAATAAATAGTATTTTTCATAGGATGATTGCAAAGTCTTGTTTTATTTTATTTTTTATAGCATTCTCAAATGGTAATGTTTCATATACTTCCTTTAGCCATCTTTCTACCATTTAAAATTGCAAATTTTTAAAAGACCATTTAAATTTTGAATCTTCAATGTTTTGCATTGTTTCTAGTTTCTTTATTTTTATTTGTATACTGAACAGATGTTTTTCTATTAATATCTTTTAATAACAGTTATTTCAGAGTAGTAAGCATGAGAATTATTGCTTAAGAATGGATACATTCTGTACATGCTGATAAATCATATAATCTGTTGTAATCAATAGATAATAATAAAAACTATATATTTTATAATTAAATTTATAATTGTATGCAATTATATAGCTTGACTGTGTTTAGATTAGAATGCTGAAGAAGACATGAAGCATATAGAGGTTAATTATGTTCTATATTAATTGTGTATAGTATATGATTTAATTTTAACTGCAAGTCAGTAAAAAGAAAACATAAAACGCATTTTAATTTTAAGATTGTGAAATAATAATAATATATACTTACTGCAAATGGACTTTTAAAATTAAAATTACAAGATTAACAATTACATGTATATATTTTAATATTCTGAACTATTGACATATATGATATTTGCAAGCAATTTTTTTATGCAGTAATTTTTTTAAGATCAATTTATTACAAGGAAAAACAGCATTATGTGAAGAAAAGAGCAATGCCACATTAATTAACAGGTTATTTTTAGCTTTTGAGGATATTTTAGCAGTGTCACATCAGCAGCTGCATTGCAATTTGTGTATCAGTCAGTGTTTTGCATTTAATTCAATTTTTTCCTGGAAAGAAAACTTCATATGAACCACAATTTATTGGGCCTGAATTGACAACATGTAAGGGGAAAGTTGTAAAAGTGATTTACTTTTACAGCATAGATCTCTGTTTACCTCAACAATCACCAAACTAGAAAATAGTTGGCAGTCATAATGGTAAAGAACTATGCGTGAAATGGTGGAAATGGTACTTCATTCACAGAAGCTGACTGCGCATCATCTGATCCCTCTTGGTGTTTCTTTCTGGACATCTATATTGTACCGAAGCATTTCACAACAAGATAATGTGAAGTAGGTGCGCTTTAACTTCACAGTATTTTTGAGTTCACAGTATTCCCAGTATTTCCTTCAGACAACATGAATCAGAACAATAAATTGAAGAATGCCACTAAAAAAGAAGATATACAGTCATGCTACATTCAAAGAATTTCTTCTATAAAGCAAGAATGCAAGAGTTAGAAAATATCCGGTTCCTTGAATGTTCTAGAAATCATGTATATCTTCATCATGCAGTAACAATTACAGGTAAAAAAAAAAAAAAAATCATAGCCCATATGGGCTAAATATGAACAGTGAAGAATGAATTTTCAGATTATGTGATAGCAAACTGCAATTAATCCCCAGTGAAGAAGTTACCTGAACAGAGGATTTTTTTTTTAATGAAGTATCAAATACATTTCCTTAACAAATTGGAAAGAAATCAGTCAAATATCATACGCGTGTTCTTGGAGCAGAGACGCTCTTTAAGGAAAATGTAATAAGGCCATTGGAACAGAAAAAAACAAAACAAAACAACAAAATAACCCAAAAGAAAAACTGGAGTAGTAATGTGCTCTCTTAATGCCACTGGGAAAACAACTGAATGGTTTCAGATTAAAGTCTCCAAGAAAACTCAGACCTGTGAAAATATCCAGAGTAGGATACTTGCAAACCAGTGGGGAGAGGAGGGTGAATAAATAAAGAAGCTGCTGGAAATAAAATTGCAATGCAAAATGTCAGTCATTTGTAACTGTCAGTGTCATTACTCATGCTATCTATCATAGTAGATTGCACCAGATCTTGAGTTAATCTTTGCTTTTCTGGAGCCAGGTGGTTCTTCCACAGCAGTGATGCTTGGAAAGCTTTATTTCTAGACAGATATGTTCATTTAATAGCTGCCACAGAATAATTCTTACTGCTTGCACTTTCCCCTTGACCAAGCAAGAATGTACTGGCGATAACACTAACTAATTTCACATTTCTGCTTTGTGGCACCCATCCTTCTAAATATCAGCTACTTTTATTGGGTTTATTACCTCAATACCTTTGTATTATTTTCTGCATTACTGATGCCTAGACCTAATTATGTCTAATTTGTTAAGCAACTGTTCTTAAAAGAGATTGGTTTCCAAGAAGAACCTTAAGATTAAATAAGATTACTGTCTTTATTTGATTGGGTACAAGCACTCAGAAATGATCATTGGTATAAATTATTAAAACCATGCAACAAAAGAATATAATTTTAACACAAAAACATGGAAATCCAGTATTTTAACTCCTCCTACAGAGCTCTTTCATGGGAAAATCCCGCTGATTCTCTGGGAGTGACACTTGAAACCAGTCTTAAGTTTTACTAATGATGGTAAATTTCTAGTTTTCAGAGCGTAGGCTGAATTTATTGACAAATATCTCAGTAACTGAAAGATAACAGAAAAGCTTGAATGAAAAAATAAAAAACCCAAACATGAAAAGGAAACAGCAATTTCAAAATGCAGTTACAGTTTAAAAAAAGCAAAACCCAACCAATCAAACAAAAAAAAACCAACAATTAAACCCCATGAATTTGAGAAATAGAGAAAAGCAAATTTATACTAAACCTGAGCTAAAATTGTGGTAAATGGTACTCTTTGTAGTGTAGGAACTGAATAGCAGAAATGGCCAAGCTGGTCTAGTATTGTGGTTCTATTATGGCTGATATCAGCTGAGCATCACAGAGTGTGACTCTATTAGCTGACAATTAGGTATAACTTTTTATTTCCATAACCTCTAGGCTTCATGATACATCCCTACACTTATGTTGCTGTAGTTCTTCTCTAAAGAAATATTCTTTCCATCAGATATAAATAGAAAAATATGCTCATTGCCACTATAACAGAATTTATCAATATTTTTGTATACAAGCTACCAGTACTCCACAGAATCACAGAATAACTGAGGTTGGAAGGGACTTCTAGAGAACATATGGTCCAACCCAGAAGTCTCAGAAGTCTTTGCCTAACGAATAGTGATCCAGAGGAGAAACCTGAACTGTTAACTGACAAGCTGAATTAAGTTGTAAATTGTGGAGAAGGATGAATGAAGGTGCAAAATGAAGTATTTCACTCTATTCATGAGTTCCTATGCTCCAGCCTTTTGTTTTTAAGGGAGAGGGAAAGTAAACGTATTCTATATAAAACTGACTTATAAAATCTCCTCTATTCTTGCCTTCTCTGGAGATTTGTCTCCCTTATTCTAAGTCAGTTCAACATATGCCCCTGCTTCTAAGCTGATAACTTTCCACACTGTTCTGGAACACCATGAAAAAAAAATCAAAATTAAGTAACTAAAAAAAAAACAAACTCCAAACAAAGAAAACCCAGTAATTGCATTTGCATCTTTAGTATACAAACAGTACAGTGACATTACCTGTTGACTAAACTCCTTTCTGGATGCATAGTCTCAGTTGGCATCCCTTCAGCCTATCAAGGAGACACTGATATTGCCTAATAAAAAAAACTTGTGGTTAATTTATCCTTGCAAAAAAGGTTTATAAAGTAGATATTAATCTGCAAGGTCTTTGTCAAGTTAAGGACACATTTTGAAAGAGCTGATACCAAAAGGTGACCTAGACTGAGCAATTACACGGCAATAACAGCATTAACAGCATCTGCAAGGTATTAGTGTTGACATATGCTTGGCAAGCACTCAGCCAGCTCTGAAAATCTGAATGTTTAGATAAGCATCCTCACACAAACTGGAAATAAAACATATATATTTCAGAACTGCTTTTTTGTATTGAATTAAGCAAAGTGCCGTGTGATAGGGTGCTGTAGTCAGCTACAGTGCTGTATTTGAGATTTCATGCATTTCATAGCATTTCCTTTAAGATTTTGAGGTAGATTTTTGATCAGAAACAGTATACTAGCCTAAGCCTTCCTGTTTCCTAACTTTATTACAATGTGACCTTAAGTTTTTTTATATTCAGTTTTAGCTGAAGAAAATCTGCTGTTTAATTGTTCCAAGCCAGAAAATGGCAGTTGTTGGTACATAATTTTGGCACGAAGTATAGAGACAGCAAAAAGCAATTTCCAATGGTTCTTTATCAGCTTATTTTTAACAAATATATTCGTTTACATAATCTCAATGTATTTTTTATAAATGCTATGAAAAAACCCCAAACAACCATTTATAGTTTCTAATAGCTATAAACTGTCAATGATTCATGACACACAAAATGAAAATAGTATATTTGATTGAACAGTAGAATTAGAGTAGGAAATCAGATTTGATTACATTACAAGTTGGATTCGATCAGAAGTAGCAGTTTCTAAGGATAAACACTTTCCTCTTGGTTTCTAAAAGCCTATATCTGTTTTTAGTAAAGTTATTAAGCCTGTTTATTCCAGCTCTTCTAATGGGTTCATCCCAATATTAGGAGGTGACCTTTTCTTTAGGTTATACAGGTCAGATCAGGATCATCCCTCTAAAAGGAAAAAAAAAATACTACACCTTTAATGATATGATAAAGCTATTGAAAAATAGGGTGAAGAAACAGTGACATAGAAAGGAAATGCCTATGCAGGACTAGAGAGTGGCAGATGAATGGATGCAGGGCCAACTTGCAACAGACTCACAGACGAGTTCTACAGGAATCCAAGGAATTATTAACCTAAGAAGTCACTGGAAGCTGTCTGATTAAAGCAAAGAACCTGCACTGAAAAGTGAACAAAATGTAGATTTCCATTCAAACCTTTTTCTTAAATGATGCCACACCTAGCAGCATGTGCTTTCTTTCCATACAGTTACAATATTCAAGCGCTTGTAATTACACTCCCCTAAAGGCATACATTTAGAGATTGGAAAAGGTTTAAGCTTTCCTTTACCTCACTTCAAGAAAAGAAAAATAAGAGACATTTCCACTTCAGTAGACATTTACTTTTACCAGCTTGGTGTTCCAAGTGGAAGTACTGAGTTTGGCTGAGATGGAGGTAGATATTCATGAAAAAGCATAGGTTTTACCGATAAAGCTACCTACTTTTATCATTCATAAGAATGTAAGACACCTATCTACTCTTTAAATACTGAATACTGCTTCCATTTTTGCACCATTTCCTATGGTAAGTAACATTGAATACTCATGCTCAAAACCAACAGCTATGATGCACCAACAGAAAACTTATTAAACGTGTATCTAATATTTTCTCATGTATGTATGCATATAATTCTCTAAAGAAAACAGAGTAGAATTCTGCTGCCATGGAAGACAATTACAACATTCATACTCATTTCCTGAGACCAGAACATGACTTTTCCTTGATAGTCTAGTTCCTCATCAAAGCTACTCACTATCATTTACTGGGAATATTTTTCCTTTTTTTTTTTTAGGGACAGAAAAGAGAGTATGAATTCCAGAAATGCAAAATGAAAAAGATTACATCAGACTTGCAATTGATGAACTGATCTGCACACCCAAGGGAAAGTAATTCATTTCCACAGAGTGAAACAAGGATCAGTGGGCATGAAGCTGAGGTTTTACAAAAGCTTAACAGAAGGAAAAATATGAAAACAGATTAATTTTTGAGTGGGGGGAAACAACCAAAAATAATGAAGTAATTGTTAAGGCTAAGTAAGTGTGGTGGAAAATGTTTTCCTATAGAAAGTTAAATGCACAATTAATAGTCATTAACAGGAATTTCTGAAGTATCATCCTTTGCTCAGATTTGCTTAATTTTCCCAAGGAATACCTTCTAATCATTCTTCATTTAACTTATTTTTGAAGACACAAGATTAAAATGAAAGTTAATAACAATAATAAAAAAGTTTTAAGTTCCTGAATACAGTAGATTAGGTTGTTACAAAGTCCTGAGGATGTGGGAAGACCTTCACACAAATCCTTACTTAGGTTTGATATAAGCAAAAGATTCAAAGTTCTTTACTAGCTCATCTGAGACTAGACTTTTATTACACTGAAAAGTCTGTGAAGATTTAAGAAAAAAGGCATAAATTTCAAAACATTTAATAAAATTTAAATTTTTTTTTCTTGGAAAAAGTGATGTTCAACACACTATGTTTAAAAATCAATGTTTTATTTCAGCAGACTGATTTTGAGCTCATCTTGTGTTATAAAGGTTCAAGACTTGGTCTCTCCATACATAACCTACCAACACGTATGTTTCATGGCAAAGACTGAAAATAATTCTGAATTCCATTAACAAGGATAAATAGAAGAGAAATTTTGTCAGAAAATTAACAGAAAAGAAAGATGATACCTGATATTGTGTGTTTGAAATTTGATTAAGTTGAATTATCTGTATATGAAAAGAAAAATAAGTCTGCTCGTGGTGGAAGGCATTAGTTTGCGCATGAGGTTCTAACAGGTATATACTAGAATGAACAACTGAGCCATGTGGCTCCTCAGAAAGAGAGATCCTCTATCCCCTCTGGAGGATCCTTTTAAGTTCTGGAGGAGAAATCAGAAGAATGCAAAACCCATGGTTTGAGACAAAAACATTTTAATAAGTGAAATTATGTAAGATATAACGGTAACAGAAATAATACCAAAAAAATTACAAAGTTATTGATAATAAGCAACAACTAAAACATTGGTGTGCTATCAGCATTATTCTTAGACTTAAGACAAAACACAGCACTCCACCATCTGCTAGGAAGAAAAATAACTGAAACCAAGACATCTCTACAGCAGTTTTTTTAACAATATATAGTTTTGACATTTTGACTTGGGTTCAGCAGTAGCAGTCATTTTTAGTCCTTCTTAGTAGCTGGTGCAGTACTGTGTTTTTGACTTCAGCCTGGCAACAGCGGTGATAACACCGATGTTTTTAGCTACTGCTTAGAATGTTTAGTCTGAACAAGGACTTTGTGAGCCTCATGCTCTGCCAGGGAGGAGGGGGAGCCAGGAGGAAGCAGAGACAGGACACCTGACCCAAATTGACCAAAGGGGTATTCCATTCCACAGCACGTCATGCCCAGGATGCAAACTGGGGTCAGTCCCCAGGAAGGGTTAAATCACTGCTCGGTCGGGCTGGGTATCAGTCGATGGGTGGTGAGCGGTTGTATTCTCTTCCCTTGCTATTTCCCTTATCATTATTCTTTCTGGTGGTAGCAGTAGTGGTTTTTTGTTATACCTTAGCTACTGCACTGTTCTTATCTCAACCAGTGGGAGTTGCATTCTTTGGGTTCTCCTCCCCATCCCTCCAAGAAAGTGGGGAGAGGGATGGGGGGTGGGGGAGTGTGCTAACAACTGTGTGACTGGTTTGCCGACTGGGCTTAAACCACAACACATTTGTAATGTTTATTTTTTTGACAATGTAAAGTTTATCTAAAATAGTAGAAAATAAAATCTCTGAGGTTTTTTATTGTGTTTTTTCATGCTCAAATAAAAATTTGATACTACCTCTAATTCTGTTTTAAACTGTCTTTTTAATGTGTTTCATTTCACTGCTGCAGATTGAACAGGATGATGACATCCTGTGAGAAACTAGGTTGTTCAGTTTTCAATATATCTCTGAAAATACCATCTGGTCTTTAAATCTTATATAATCATATATATCATTACTTCTATTTTGTTTTCAATATTAATATGTAATTTTATTAAATCTAATCCTATCCTGGACATGCTGAACAATATGCACCTGGTTATTCTAATTTTCTTAATTACTTATTACATGTTTCAGAATAACTTTCTTAAATTATAGAAACCCAGAATTACCATATGTCATTATTCTGTAGATCATTGGTATTCATTTTCAAAAATAGACACATAATTTATTGTGTTGAAATCTACATTTCTAATAAACTGAACACTTAAAAATTGGATGATGCAGTAAGAATAAATTGAATCTCAGCAACCAGTGAATAGGAAATCATGCTGAAGTTGGTGTTGACAGAAATTCTAAATCAGTGAAAGTTTAAGTATTGTCTCTCTTTTCGCTTAACAGTAGCTTCTACAGAAGTGAGCCTCTTAGAGCTGAAGTTGTAGTTTTTGGCACATTCACTGAAAACACCCTGTGATGGGCTGTTCTGCAGAGATTAATACTTCTGACAGACCAAATAACCCTGAGAATGGTTGAAGATTTAAAGATTTCATCCCAGATGACCTTTTTATCTGGGAAAAAAAAAGAAAATTCTGTAAGTCTGCAGCAAAGAATAATGGTGTTTCTAAGAACCTTAAGTGCAATCTCTTACAGTGAAGCAAAGTACAATTACTTCACTACATTCTAAGTAGAAATAAATAAATTAATGTATTGAAATTTCTAAACCTGGAACTTAAAGGGAAAAAAAATCACAAATGTTTTTTATTATCTGCATTAGAAAATACACACATGTCATTTTTTTCTGTGTTCTTAAACTCCTATGTCTATGCAAATTACAATGATTCTTCACTTCTAGTTCTTGGTAAAAATTCCCCTTGTTCCCTTACCTCCTTCAGGGACCCAGAGCTGAGAATCCAGTGTGAGCTGCACTGCTGCCTCAGTCCAGAATAACTTTCTCATCAGCAAACTTTTGAATTGGTCTTTGATGGTTCCTGCACCTTATGATGTAGTAGATAAAACCCAGATCTTGCAGTCCAAAATAGGTACCAACTCATCATCAAATTTCTTCTCATAAAAATGACAAGTCATGCATTAATAAAATAAATATGCTGACTCGACATCCGAATTATATTCCTGCTGTGCTAATATGAAAAGATTGTAAGAACTCCTTTCTCCAGTAGACCTCCACCTTCAGTTCTGTACAAAATAATACCTCCTTCCCAACAGCTGGCTAATGTTACCTATAGCCTTGTTTCTTTTATCTCTATAGCATGTCATGACTTTGTTTTCTTGTGTGTTGGCTGCACTAGGAGTTATTTTCAAACTGGGAATTTTGAGGTGGGCTGACCCCAGCTGCCAACTGAGCACCAGCCAGCTGCTTTATCTTTCCCTGCAGTGGGATGGAGGAGAGAATCAGAAGGGCAAAAGTACTAAAAATTTGTGAGTCAAGATGAACTCAGTTTAATAATAGAAGAAAAAGAAAGCAAAAAGCCACAACACCTCAAAACCCTCCACAAAAAACAAAAGGATGCAAGGGCAATCACTCACCAGAACTCCAATGCCTGGATAGTCTTTTGGCGATGACTCCTTTGGAAAAACTATGCCTCAAGTACATTGCAAAGCATGACATTATATGGTGTTGAATACCCCTTTGATCAATCTGGGTCAGCTCTCCTGGCCATGTTTTCTCACAGCTTTTCACCCATCCCTATTCTACTGGTTCAGAGTAAGAAACAAAGACAACCTTAATGCTGTGAAAGCACTGCTCAGCAATAGCTAAACCACTTGTTTTGCCAACACTGTTTTAATCACAAATCTAAATCACAGCACCATATGCACTACTATGAAGAAAATTAACTCCTTTCTAGACAGACCAAGGGAATGAAGATTATCAGACGCGTGGATTATATACCTGGAAGTATTATATACACAAATAAATACTGAACTTCTGAACCAACAACGGGAAATTTGTAGGAGTTATAGCAGTTTCAGTACAAGATACATGTTGCATAATACATTTGCATAGATATGCTGTCACTTACTGTCCTGGGTTCAGCAGTAGCAGTCATTTTTCTCCTTCTGAGTAGCTGGTGCAGTGCTGTGTTTTTGATTTTTGGTCTGGGAACATCGCTGATAACACTGATGTTTGTAGCTACTGCTTAGAATGTTTAGATTGATCAAGGCCTCTCTGAGCCTCATGCTCTGCCAGGGAGGAGGGGAAGCTGGGAGGAAGCAGAGACAGGACTCCTGATCCAAACTAGCCAAAGAGGTATTCCATACTACAGCATGTCATGCCCAGGATGCAATGGGCAGTTAGCTGGAAGGGCTAGAGATCTCGGCGGGGGTGGGGCTGGGTATCAGTCGGTGGTAAGCTATTGTATTCTCTTCTTTTGTTATTTCCTTTATCATTCTTATTGGTGGTAGCAGTAGTGACTTGTGTTATACCTTAGTTAATAGACTGTTCTTATCTCAACCTGTGGGAGTTGTATTCTTTCGATTCTCTTCCCCATCCCTCCGGGAGCCAAGGGCGGGGGGTGGGCAGTGAGTGCCTGCGTGGCAGGCCTTAAAACATGACACTTACAAAAAAATCTTAGACCTTAATAACTCTCTTCATGCATCAATTTACACTGCATGCAAATAATACAATGGATCCCCATCTGACGATCAAACTGACTCACATGGACAAAGACTATCCACAGTTTTCTGAGTTGTATAGCAGTAAAAAGAGAAAAGAATTAAAAATTAAATCCTAAATAGCACCACCTACTATAAAAACATCTGAATCAAAAATTCAGTCTAGATCAGGAGGGAGATTTTGAAGCAATGTCTTTATTATCAGTCCCTACTAAAACTATTTCAGTTCATTGTGGAGCACTGTCTTTGCATGGGAACTAGATTTCTTTCAGGGAAAACCAAAGTGCAAGATATGTTGCAGAGTATGAATGAACTTCATCATCATGAGCTTTAGTCCATCAGACTAAGCTGAAGCTACACGGAATGAAAACACCTGCAGTTTTATACAGTAGGATGATTATACGCTCCTTAACAATTTGTTGCTCTACATATCAGCTTCATTTCATCCATATTGATTTCAAAAATAGTTGTTGACTATGCCACTAACAAGAATAACACGCTGAAGATAATTTACAATAACTATATCTTATTTATAGTCTTAAAATATTTTCTAGAATCTCTCTTCCTCCTCCCTTTCTGTCAGGCACACACACATACCCACACTCACACCTTCCACTTCTCTTCATCTGAGAACAACAAGAGTCTGAAAATACTTTCAGTCCCTACTGTTAACATCTTATCAGAACACAGATGGTATTAAAAAAAAAAAAAAAAAAAAAAGAATTGTAAAAATAGGAATAACTCTTTGATTTTTAAGTCATTAAATATGAAACTTTCCCTTTCCCACTGTGCCATTGCAATAACTTTGCAACATTTTTTCTTCTGTTGCTTTTTCCAGTCTAACAATTTCCAGTAGCTTGCTGGGCTGAATAAACTTCAGAGAATTCCCTTTCTGGGTTTGTAGGAAAGTTTCTTTTGTTACCTCTGAGGTTTGTCTTTGATCTGTTCTCTAATTGCAGACAGAGCCCTGCTTCTTTGAGGGTCTTCAAAGCTGCCTGGCAATGTCTTTCATTTCCATTTCTTTCTCTTTGGCAGGTCTCTGGTAATTTAAACACCTCTTCCCAAACACACGCATGCACATACATAAATCTGAAGATGATAAGTTGTCTTGAAGGAGAAGTAGATTTCTCCTTTCCTGTAGAGTTTCTCATTAAGCAAGTATAGACTGGTCAGGACAAGGTAAACACATAGTCTTTTGAATGGCTGTGCAATTCACAGTGTTTTGTTTGGCTATACTTGATTAACAAAATGCAGTATTTGCACTATAAAATAGAAGATTACAAATTAAGTGATTCTTTCATCCTTCTTGAGAACGCTCAGATAAAAGACACAGAGGTCAACACACTTGACCTTAACTTGAGCAAATTAGAGAAAGGTGAATAGCACAAATGAAAACTTGTTAAATAGATAGAAAAACAAGTTATCACTGTTTCTAACAAACCCAGAAGGTATTTACAGTAGATGTGAGAAATCTGTAGGAGTATTTAATTAAAATCACTTGTTATATCTTTTTAACTCTGTGAAAAGACTGATTATTTTAGCTTCTAGCTACATTACAGTCAATGCAATTATCATGAATTCTGCAAATGTATGGGAGTAAAATCTCATGAATATAAAATGTCAGAAATTAACTATTTGATAACCATACTCTATAGAGACTCGGCTAATTGCTAAAATTATTTCAGTGGAATTCAGAATAAGAGACAGATCCAGTCATGGGATTCAGACTGTTATATGTTCAATATTTCATGTTATTGTCTCTTTCTGACACCTCTGTCTCCATCTATGTGGATTCAAAAAATGTTTCATACTTACCAAAAGTTTTAGTACTAAGGCCATTGTGCAATAAACCTTTTGGAAGTGTCAGGCCCCTGAGCTGGCTCTAGCCTCCCCCCCAGTACTCCCCGACCTTGCACATGTCCCAGGACATTGCAGCCCCCCACAGCTGTCAGTCCCTTGATGTTCATTACAGAAGAAAGATTCCACACGCGCTTGGGCAAGTGTGAGATATGCTTTGTGAGTGCCATAGAGAAGGCAGGCAGGAACAAACTGTTCACTTTGTCTTCCAGTGCAGGAACTAGAGAACATCAAATGAAGTTAGTAGAAGTCTTAACTTGGCAGTACTAGGGTAAAGGTTGGACTTGATCTTAAAGGTCTTTCTGACCAATTTGATTCTATGTCCAAAACACAAGGTGGTGCTTCAAGAGGTAGTTGTCCTGTGTAAAGCTGTGCTAAAGAATATAATGAATAGCAAACAGTCTACTTGGGTTCAGCTCCCCCAAGTCTTTGAAAACAGCTGAAGGCAGAAAGGGTATTAGGAACTTTACCTTGTGGAATTGTTTTTGTCTTACTGCTCTCCATACCTTTGTATAGAGCTACCCTTGCAAACAAGATAGTGAACAAGATCCGCCTTTGGTTTGACCCACTATATAAACATCATAATGTTCTCTACCTCAAACAGTTAAACATAATACCTTCTGCTAAACTATGACAAATTAACATGCAGTGTTATTTCAAAAGTTCATATGTGTTCTTGTTAAAAATAATCACTCTATTTTTGATCTGTTGGCGAGGAGGGGTTAATCTTAAAATGAAAACAAACCTCTTAAGTACCAATGAAAAAACAGTCTCTGATTCGCAACAAGAATGTACATCATAATGGAAAACTCATATATAGATGCAAACACTATGATTAATCAGCAGTGCTGCACAGAAGGGAAGCTATTCAAAATAACATTTCTGTTCTGTAAAAAATCTGTTGAGTAGTTTTAACATGTATAGATGGTAAGTGATAACCTCATTAATATACGTACACAACTCCAAGAGAGTTAATTCTGTTAGGTGCTGAGCATCTTCAATGCATTATAATACGTTAAAAAATAAATAAAAATGAATAAAAATGAATAAAAAATCTCATATAACAAATAGCTATATCAATTACATGTTGAACTAATAATATTTCACAAGTTTGTAGTTATTCTGTTTAATCAGAAATTTGCATTATGTTGAATGCACAGACAGGCCAGAACCAAATGTAAGAAGACTTTATTTCTTGTAACTCATAAAAAACATGCATCAATCTATACCATGTTTTCCACACAGGGAAATACTGATATTTGTATGCTAATGAATTGCAGAACTGCTGGTAAAATCCCAACTGTTTGCCTGCCTTGTAGAGTTTAGAACTGCCATCAATCACCTACTTTCCTCTCAAAATATTACATTCAAATGACATTTTCTTTATATTTTGCATTATCCTTGTGTTTTGCTCTGTGACAGCACTAATATTTTTTGTTTTCCCTATCCCACAGTTCTGTAAGTCAACCATAAGTGGAGATGACACTAAAGTTAAACTGTAATTCTGAAAGTATGCAACATATCCAACAGATATTGTGCTCTAAATTAATGAAAGATGAGACAAATTGAAATGGAATCACAAAAATGCCTTCATTTCCACAAGTGCATATTGGGAAAGATTTTTTTTTTTTTTTTTTTTTGTTACTGGTTAGTTATATGTTTGTTCGCTATTTCTGTTTTGAGAAATAACAGAAATGCATTACTCAACCATAAACTCAAATAGAAACTGAATGTTCAAGACAAGTTGAAATGATCCATGGTTTATATAAGTGAAATAACTCACACAATGCATTATTTAATCAAGAATGCATAAATACCCGCCATTGATTCCATCATACATTCATAAAAAGTGTTTAGGATCATCTTTTAGTCATTCTATTCAAAATCCTGTCAGGTACCATGTACTTAGCAGTAATTTGGAAAAGTACCCAGAATGGCATTCTAACCAGTTACCAGAACTACCACCATGTGTTTTATAAAATTCTGAAAGAGAAGATTATTATTCCATGAAAACCAAAGTATCAGTAAAAAAAAAAAAAAAATTACAGTTTCTCCAGTTCAGTAATTAATGATGTCCTTTAGGGGGGTTTAGTATTTTTCAGGTAAATTTGGATTGTCGAAAAAGTAGAACAAAACACATGGTCTATTTATTTGTTTTTTTCACTTGCGTCAGGATTTTAAGAGAATACAAAGCAACTTCTGACTTTCTGAGACATTTAAGTTCCACAGTATGTTATGATTTTTCTCAGGTACTAACATCACCCCATCCACTAAACAGTCGCTTTTGCCAGTGTTGGAGGTTCAGACAAGATTCAATGAGCTTGTAAATTGTGCTTGCATGGCAATCTCCAAAGAGTTTTCTACATTCCCCTAAAATATTATTTTCTTAGAACAGCTGCTGGCCAGGTTTATAACATTTTTAACAAATGGTGTTCAGGTACAGCTCAGGAGCTGCCATTCCCAGCTGACAATCTGGAGACAGTTACGCTGTCTGAGAGAAAAAGAAAATTTAATGGAATGGACACAAACTACTTCCCATCTGCTGGCCTGTTGACACACTAGCAGGTAGTAGATATGCACATAGGACTGACTTACCTACTGCAATCTGTACTATGCATAAACCTTATTGATAAGGTATCCTGTAATTTATTTTCAGGTGTTGGAGGGATAGAAAGCATTTTGAAAAGATGTCTCTGAACAACACTGCAAATTATCCTGAGCTACTGTGGTATGATTTCAAATGTTTATGTTTTACCTTGTGTTGTTCTCCAAATTTTATACAATGTAGCAATTTATTCACAGCTCAAGTATAACAAAAAACTATTCTAAAATTGTTGAAGGAAGTAAAAGAAATGAAATGCAAGATTTTTAAAATGTGTTGTTTTCTTTTAAAATCTGATTTCTGTTTTAAATATCACCATAAGAATTATGCAAGCCAAGAAAAAGATAATTGCTCACAATAAAGCAAAGTCCAAAAAAGATTTTTATAGCAAATTCCTTATATGGTTCTACAATGAACATAATGTGAATTTAAGTGAACAATATTAACTAACATTTCTACCGTAATAAAACTATACCACTTCTGATACAAACAAATTCTGCATCCTCCCTGTCATAAAAACCCGAAACAACTGAACAGTATCACTAGGGAGAATTTACTACTGAGTATAGGTTGATATACAACAGGATTTAGGAAAATAAATCTGTACGATGTTATACTTTTGAGCTAAACGGAAAGCTCTAAATACTTGCAGTACCTAATTGAAAAAAATAGAAATATTCTCTAGCTCATTTTCCCTTGAACACATTTTTGTGTTCCAAGATGCAACCACATTAAGCATTAATTAAGATAAACAATATAAAGACTGAGACCTTTTATTTGTTTTTGAAGTTTCTTACTTAACTTTTGATGATTATGCCTTTAGGAGTAATGGAAAAAGACATTCATGGTAATTGGGAATTGGAGATTCTTTCCTAGCAATACGGTGAAAATTTTCAACTGCTTGTTATTTCTTTCACTAGCTTTTTACCCACTGTCATGGAAAACTTTTAGATTCACTTCCAAATTATATAAATAGTTTTCATTTAAAACCAAGTATTTCAAAATAGAAATGTTTCTGGAGATTCCTATTAAGATATTTTTTGTAATTATATGAGATTCTTTATATCCCCATTCCACAGCTTTAGAAATACAGGAGAAGGTATCTTCTGTATATTTTTGTTTGTCTGTTTGTTTCTGGTTTATTACACTGCATTTTTTACAAATACAGTCCAACTGGAAATGGAAGGAAATAACAAAATCTCTGAATTGAGACCTAGAAAATATCAAAGTATCATTCAACAATGCTGTTATGTTACTGAGATGTTTAAGAATTTGATTTTGGTTTGTGTAACAGGTGGTCATTTAAAAGCTTGATAACCATTATCAATTTTCAGATGAGAATTTTTTTTCCTTAATGTGCTTTTTTGGCCATAGCCAGTCAAATATAATGTGAGATCATGCTCCTATTATAAAATGGATACTATTACAAAACGTATACTAAAGTCATTATGGAGGGTCCAGTTTAAACCAAAAATCATATTCCCAAAGAACTTAAAGGATGGAATGTATTGCTATTATTGCATTTGGCTATTTTTTTTTTCTTTCATAAGTGATTCCTTTTATCAATAATTAAAGTTTTCTCATTTATCTTGCTCTCTTTCCTGATATTTGTCCTTTTCCTAGTTGGAATTTGCTCAGCAGGTAATTTTCTAACAGCTTTTCTAGTTATGCATAAAACTTACCTAGTCAAAGATTATTGGGTTCATTTTTTAACTGAAATTTCATCTGATATACAAAAAAAAACAGTAAGAAGAATGAATCCTGATGACATGATGAATGATCTTACGTAATGTCTCTTAAATCTCAAGGAATAAAATGAAATATGGGTACTATAAGTATTTTTTTGCAATTAGTAAACCTATATAGTGTGCCTATGAGCATAATATTAAAAAGTTTTTTTTTAGGTATCTATTTTTTCTTGTCCTTTATTTTATCCAGCTGTACTGAAGAAATGCAAACTGTAAGAGTGAAGCATAAAGAAAAAAGGTTTGATTTCTATTGCTTAATCATTATTTATTCCTGCCTTTCTAAAATCCTGTTTTCTCATTCCTAAACTGGAAATAGGGAAAATAATATGAGTTCTAACATATTACAATAGCTGTTTATCAATGTTTTTTCCCCTAGGGAACAATAATAGTATAAAACAAACAAGCAAAAAAACCAAACAAAAATATTATGAGAATAAGAAAACTAAGGACCAAATAACTACAAAGGAATGTAGATAGCCAAAAATTCTTAAGGAATGTAAAAAAAAATAAAAGCCTTGTGCCCTCAGAGAGCTCATAGGATCAAAGGAGCTGAGGAAAGACCTGGGCCAAGGGTCAGGGTATTGTAGAAAGAAGAAACTCTTGTGACTTTCAGGGACTTCATAAGACGTGCTCTGTGAGAGCTAAGATACATTCTAAAAACAGTCACCTTATGCACATTAAATGTAAAGAAATCATTCAAGTCTACTTTAAAGTCCATGATGCAAAATGTCAGTGTCACTTAACTAGCTCTCTTAATCTGGAAAAACCATTTCCTCTTGAACTCACAATCTTTTATTGAAAGTGTAGGTTTCTGTAAGAAGACTTTAGCCTAATGAATATAATTTCAAGGAAAGTTAACTCAGTCACCTAAATGAAGGACACTTGGATATCAGGAGCTATTAAAAATGAAATAGAAATGGAGTAGGTAGGAAGTGATCTGTGCCCAAGAATGGAATAACTTATTGCATATTTTTTTTTGTCACCGGCTTGATTTGACTAAAACTGCCAAAACTTTCACACCTAAATTTCGCAGCAGAAATAACCAGGCCCCTTTTGATTTGTCATTTCAGCTAGTTAATTTGAATTAATATGATATAATTGAATTTTATTTTTTTTACTAACATGATAAATTCTTTCAGTAACCCCTCTCCAAAAAAGCAGAAATCACACAAGGTCTTATGAGTTGCATGCTAGACTTTGTTAATACAGCAAATAACATAAATTTTTCACTGTTGGGAAATATGCCATGTATCTAGTATTGTTTTTAGTCTCAGAACAGAATGCTAAATTTGTACCAAGTGTCTGGAATATGCAGTATGTAGAGACAATTTGGCACACCTAACAACAACCGAGTGGTGAACTGACACTGGAAGCAGATAAATGTTTATAGATTTTCGATATGAAAAATCAGTGGCTTAGTTACATCATGGAAAATGCCTATAAGAAGGGACAACTAGTTCCATTTGCAGTTTTTATGGTACCTTTGTCTGTATCAGATAACCTTACTAACCTACAGGGAGGCCCTCTTTCTTTCCCTAACACTAAAGAGATAGGATAGATTGACATAATCAGAAGGATCCTTCAGCATATCACTATTTGACTTTGAACCAGGAAGTGCTCACATTTTAAGCATGTTTTGTAGCAAAGAGAACTTGGTAGGTTAAATTGCTTGAAGCCTGATACAAAACCTTACAGGAAAAACAGGGCAGAAACTATTCAGATGTGTTTGTGAGAGACGCTTAGAATGCAGGAAGTACAGTCTGTTGGTTTTCTCCTTGAATGAGAAGGTGCACAAATTATTCTTTGGATTCCCCCAGCACACACAAGCTACTGTTGCCAACAAAAAAACATCCTTGTCCTCCTCTATGAACTTCTCCAAAAATAAATCCCTAACTCTAGACATCTTTCAAAGAAAGTGACTTTTAGAGTCCCAGTGTCAGCTTACCCTTCAAAAGCTATTTGGGCTACTGAATTGAGTCTTCCCCATCCTGATTTTGGATTAGTCTGAAATTGCACTCAGAATGCTGTTAGGGGCAAGAGGAAGGAAAAATTTATTGTTAGTTCCAATAATATTTTAGCAATCAGATCTACAGCCAAGTCACAAATTTAGTTAGGATCTTATTTGCAGTCATATATCAATTTTTCTAATTTTAACAGAAAATTCTCATTAAAAATAGTGTCAAAATTGTTGCACATAAACTTGCAACACTCTTTGCAGCCTTGCAATGCTCTTCTGGGTTCCAAGTTCATCACTGCTAGTCTTGTTTGAATAAAATGGATTGGGGCTGAGGTAGCAACAAGGCAGCAGAAACCAGAATATTTCTTTGGGGAGGAGTATGATATGGGGGGTTGGAGGCTTTTCTACAGCCTTCCATGTGCTTTGGCTTATTATTTTTGTACATTTTCTGACACATTAGTCTTTCTTACGCTTTCAGCACAGACACCCCTAAAGCTTGTCTATGCCCCCACAAAAGCTATTACACAATACTCCCCCCAACACTGAACTGAAAAAGCTAATGCTTGCTACTCAGTGACCATGTATACTTGCTCAGAACTTTGTAGTCTGTGACATTTAAGGAGTTAAGCTCCAACAATCGAAGCAGTAGTCACCAAACTGCTGGAAAATTGCTACCACAGCTAAAAGAAACTAAAATCAGCTCAGGTCAAAAAATACAAGTTCTGACACTGTGTACTGTTAGGTCAATAAATAGCCTGTGGCTTCGTATTAATAATGGAAAAAACCCACACTTATTCCAAATATATTTAATTAAATATTTACTTTTAATACAATAGTCATAACTTTAGCATTTTTCTCACTAAAAACAACTAATGAATTTCCTAAAAATTTGTTTTAACCATACTTGTTCCAAAAGAAAAATATTAATCTAAATTCTAGAGCAATGAAAGAGCAATTACCTTTAACAGTACAAAATTAATAAAGCTAGTCATAACTCCTTTAGATTTTGATAGGTTACTCAAACCACACTAAACACTGTAAGGGTAGAGGGAGTCACAGAAAAATATTACTGATTTTTAACAAGAAACAAACAAGCAAATAGACTTTTAGACCACTGAGAAGAAACTGATGTGAAATGCACCCTAAAACACATTTCATACCTCTGCTCTCTTACTCCACGCAAAAATTAAGACTTGATCCTCATTGCCAATATTGAAAAGAAAATAGGCTAGAATGCAGCAAAACTGTACTCTCTTACTGTCAGTATGTCATTATCAATTGGGAGAAATTGCATATGAAATCTGTAGATGAAATGTAGATGGAAGAATGCATTGATTCTAGCCTGCTAGAGATAAGTAAGATCAAAAAAATATTCAAATGATACATCATTTTAACTGAGTTCTCCCCATCAAGTATTATATAGAATCATAGAATAGTTAGGGTTGGAAAGGACACTAAGATAGTCCAGTTCCAACCCCCCTGCCATGGGCAGGGACACCTCTCACTGAACCATGTCACCCAAGGCTCTGTCCAGCCTGGCTTTGAACACTGCCAGGGATGGAGCATTCGCAACTTCCTTGGGCAACCCATTCCAGTGCCTCACCACCCTCACAGTAAA
>WYDI02019783.1:0-32605 GCA_009867235.2 Psittacus erithacus | reverse complement strand
GGGGCAGCCACAGCTTCTCTGGGCAACCTGTGCCAGGGTCTCACCACCCTCACAGGGAAGAACTTCTTCCTCAGATCTCATCTAAATCTTCCCTCTTTCAGTGTAAAACCATTTCCCCTTGTCCTGTCCCTACCTGCCCTTGCCAAAGGCCCTACTCCAGCTTTCCTGTCGGCCCCTTTAGGCATTGGAAGCTGCTGTAAGGTCTCCCTGGAGCCTTCTCTTCTCCAGTCTGAACAAGCTCATCTCTCTCAGCCTGTCTCCACAGCAGGTGTGCCTCAGCCCTCTGGTTATCATTGTGGCCTCTGGACTCACTGAGACGGGTCCAGGTCCTTATATTGGAATAAACTTGATTTTTTTCCCTAACAGTTTAAGCTCACAGTGGTCTGTTGTGGATCTAGGTCTTGTTACAAGATGTGCCTGTATTTCTGTCCTCCCTTCTGTGTGACTTTTTTTCACCTCATTATCTGTGCATATGTACCTGTCCTCTCTTTCAAATAACTTTTCACACCCTTACAGCTTTCATCCATAACTGGCAGAAATGGTAGGGATCTCCAAAATATGAGCAATGTGTAAGCTCTAAGAGATAGGCAACATTAGGGGAAGTAGGTGACAATTCATGTCCCCACAGAAGAATAAAGTATGGCACTGGCATTTTTATTAGATGTCTTTGAATATGTATAAATGAGGAATACTGGGAGCCGGCTTTGGTTAATTTTGTGGAGCAGCCTGTTTTGCTGTTCCACAGCAAACAAAACCACAGTTCTGCTTTTCTTGTTCTTCTCAAAGGAAATTTTGAAGATAGCAGGTAGGCTGCTGACTTGGAGGCAATTTCCTAGAGTTATCAGGAGACAGCTGCCAATTATTCTTTAAGTAGATTATACTCCTTTCTCCGTACATGAAAGTCAGCCCTTGAAGCTGCTTTTTTGCATGCATTGGGTAGTTGAGGGTTTTATGTTTGTCCTTTCCTTCGCAAGAACTTACTTCCCAGCTACGCATAGCAGCGAGTATTGGGTCTGGTGCAGATGTAGTCAAGGAAATAGCTGTAGAAACAGTGCTCCCTCATTTGTGATATAAAACTGTACTACTTTTAACCTTGCATGGAATACTCCCTGCCTTTAGGCCTAGGTGGAATAAAAGTTTTGAGGAAAAAGTGAGCAGTGTGTGCTGCTCTGGAGTGCTTTGTCTGCAGAGTGGGGTAGTGCAAGAACTGGAGAGACAGTACCAGACTATTTGTAGTAATATCAGTTGAGCACTTAAGCCGGTGTATTCATTAAACTTAGACACTTAAGTGCTGTCTTTAGACAACTGAAATAAGGGATTTGGAGCACATTTGAGATGTTGCTTAACTAAGTTTTGCAGAACTCTATGTGAATATAAATGGTTGGTGTCTTGATCAGAATATTATGACTAATTCACTTTGAATGCTTATCATTATTCTATGTTATTTTGTATGCTACAGGTTTGATTTGATGGCAGTCGAAACGAGACAGTAAGGTAGACTGTAGTGTTGTAATATATAGCTATGAGTGTTTTTGTAAAAGCTCTGACAGCTGCATGAAGAAACAAACACAGTATAGTTCAAACCAGTTGTTTTTGGAAGAAGCATCTGTTTTTAGACAGATATCATGTCTAAAAGACAGTGTTGATTTCACAATGGTTCTGCTGATATTCTGCATACCCTTTAATGAAAAGCCAAGATAATTGAAAGCTTCAGCAATAGCTTTTAAAGTTCTGTAGCAATAAACAATGAGTAGGAAAATAAATACCTGATCATTGTTTTTGGAAGAGAGTTTTGTTTTGGGTTAAGATGCACTGGGAGGTATTATTTGTCCTTATGAATCTGAAGAGCTAGATGCTTTGATTTAAAAATGGAAAAATAAAGGAAGGCATTGATCAAATGTTAGCGGTTTTATATATAGTACAAAGAGTTTGGCCAGCTTGCAGGGTAAAATGTAGCCCAGAATCCATTAGCGAAACAGTTTTAATCACCCTGTGCTTTTCTAACACTTAGTTTTCTAGTGTAGTTTGTGTGTAGATTTTCTCGTGAAGCTGCTTCTCAGCCAAAAGTCTTCTCTTAAACTGATGACACCTCTCTTCATGTCCTTAAACAGTGTAGGAAATAGGGAAGACCATGAATTCAGACTATTAACGTAAATGGGCTCATGTCTATAAGGCTCTTTGACTATTGTTTTCCTTAGAAGCTTGATGAGAAGTAACTGCATGGATAATACCATGCAGGACTATTTTCCATGTGTTGCAGATTCTGTGCAGAAGGAAACTTTGGTAACAAACTTCTGTATCTGCTAGTTCAACAGCATTAGTTTGATGGTGTTGTCTGTCATGAAGAGAACCAGCCCCCTTTATCTCCTTTCATATGTTTAAAACTTTGATTAACTTTATCTTGCCTGTATCTGTGTGGTTTTTTTGATTATTAATTCTGCTCTTGTGTATGCATGGGTATATACAGCTGCTGTCAGTGGACCTGTGTTCAGATGAGCAGAGCAGGGTGTGATGTCCTAGCAGATGTTCAAAGACCAAAAATAAACAGAAACCCAGATTCGCTGTTTCTTTTTTAATGTATTACTATTAGATGACAAGATACTTTGGTTGCAAATTTTCATTTGTGTATATGGACCAGTCATATAGTTTATTGATACAGAGGGGTGACCCCTCTGTGGAAGGCTGGAGAAACTGGCTGAAACCTTTGTTAGGGCTGTGCAGCAGAAAAGCTTTGACTGTAAATCAGACATTGCACAGCTGGGATGTCAGTCCCTGGGGAAAGAAGGGAGGAGGCAGGAGAGTGAAGGGATGAAGTGATAAAAATTAAGGCTCAAAGCTATCCAGAGTAAGTTCCCACAATGTAAACAGAGGTTTAGGCTTGCCACGTTGCAGCTGCTTTTCAGAAAGTCTGTGAACATGGTGAATGTGATGAAGTGAACCCATATTGCCATAGGAATTTAATGACTTTTCATAGGTTAAGACATAGGCATAAGCTGTCATTGCCCTGAAGTAACTTTTTGTAACTCTTTCATACACTTAAGAAGACAGAAAAAGTGCTTTGTGTTCTGTAGAAATGAGATCAGGTTGTTTGTCTCTGCTTAGTTACAGCAGGTAGGTTAGAGCATAGCTTTGAATTTGGAAGATGATATGTGCTAGTAGATCCTGGGGCTTTTTCAGGCATTCTCTGTGTAGAATTTAAGTTGAACCTCATAGTTTCAAAATTCATCCCTAAATCTATAATACTATGCCATTTCAAATTCTGTTATTTAGACCTATGTACGTATCCTTTGATCTGTCTTCCCTACCCCTCACCCCTTTTTTAAGGAGTGTCACAGCGTTTCCTGAGGGCAGTGGTGAGCTCCAGAACTGATACTCATATTGCATTCTATATACAGAAGTATCTGATGTTCATGCTTTAGTTGGGAGTTGATTCTTGGAACAATTCATTCTGCCTCATCTATTCAAGAATTCAGTGGTTGACTCCCAATATGACATTTTCTGCTCTTCCAAAAAGATTAATTTATTTAAGTTGGTGTGTTTTGAAGCCAGTGCAGAGCTTTGATGGCTGGTAAACAAAGCATGTTCAGTCAGAGCTTCCTCTTTCAGATTAGACTTGTCTGCAGCCAAATTAAACAGGATTTTAAAATTGCAAAGTCTTCTGTGTGTAGGCACACTCTGATTCTCATGGAAAATAAATCACTACAGAAAGGATCTTTAGAGCAGCACTGTTGTGATGCATATTTGATCAGGGAGTACCTTTCTAGAATAAACTTAAACTTAATAAACATCATCTCAGGTAGATTTGGGGACCTCCATTTGGCAAGCAGGTATGCAATAAATCAAGCTGACTTTCCAAAATAGCTGTAAAGCAGTAGTAGTTTGTGTTTTGGTCTCATAAGCCTTGCATTTCTAGGATTAAAGTTAATAAATAGTTTTTTGTAGTAAGATGGCATTTTTTCATTAAAGATTTTATTACGTGTAGGCTGGCTGCATTAGAAGTGTCTACTACAACTACTGTGCCAGTGGGACATGCCTGGTCACTGGATAGTCTTTAAGGTATTGATGGAGATGGGAGAACACACAGTTCTGATCTGGATTGAACTTCCTTACAGCTATTTTTTTTTTTTTTTGGTTGTTTTAAACATAACCACTTCCCTCCCATTAGTTAATTGAGAATTCATTTGTGCCTCCAGAGGCTGCTTTCCTGTTGTGCTCAGTGGCTGAGGAGTAGACTGAAAAATCTCTGTTTAAAACATCCTGATCAGGCTAATTGTCTGCAGGCTAGTTTGGTTTGTAGGGTGCTTCCAGCCAGCTCACTGCTGTTTTTCAGTGGGAACAGGTTAGGGTTTGGGCAGTCAGTGATTCCCAGAGGACTGATTTGCCTCTTCCTATGCCTGGGACTGGAGATGAGCCACTTTGGCTCAGATGTGACGTGCGTGTCAGAGGCTGCTGGTGGGTGAGAGAGGAGGTGATTGTTTACACTGCGGGAGGGAAAGGGGGATATGAAGTTTGTGTTAGCTGTGTGTGGAGATGTTGTTGGTCCCAAAATTTCTTCCCAGCCGCTAAAGTGGAGTCATGTTGAAATACACAGTCCTCTGCTAGCAGGATGGGCTTGGGTGATACAGGCAGGGGATGAGAGGAAAGTGGGAGAAATGGAGCATCACTGGTGCTCACTGTGGCTCTGCCACCAATTCCTGCCTAGACCTGGAGAGGGACGATAACAGACAGGAGCACACCATGTGAAAAATCAAACCAAATCCATCCCTTTTCCTCTTATTTACTTTCTTCTTTTTTTTTTTTTTTTTTTTGTGTGTGTGTAGAGTAGTGGTCAGGCCTAGACCCAAAGATCTGCGATCATGATCCTTTCTTCGGAGAGGACCCAGAAAAGGGGAATGGGCTATGCTGATAAAAAAATATAACAGGAGGATTATATTTTCTATGTCATCGATTCTTCCTAACAGTGTTACATCTTTCTTGCTTGCAGCTGGTAAACTTGGGTGCCTGCTTAGGTGCATGTTCTTGCTTAAGAATAAGGGGCTTGACTCTTGTGTTATTTCTGGCTATGCAGTGGTCTTTCTGAGGAGCAGTTGCTTAATTGTTCCATAAAGTCAGTCTGGTTACCTTTTGGGTGCGGCACCAGTTTGCCAGCAAGTAGGCCTGTGTCCTTCAGGAGCTACACCAACACTGATGGTGAAGCAGACTCTGGATGCCTGTGGTAGTCTGCTGGGCTTTTCAGCCTCAACATTGCACTCTTAGTGTTTTAATGGGAATTTGGGACTGGAAGCAAAGCAAAAGGTGGCATCAGACTATGGGGCTGTGGTATAAAGGAGCAGAAAAAGGCTGTGGTGCAGATGGCCAAGTGTGGAAATATTGAGGTGAACAGCAGTATTAGCCGAAGAACAGATGGGTGTAAAGTGGCCTGATTAAGTCCAGTTGAAAGTTGGATTTCTTGTGTCAGAACAGTGAGATTCAGGGTCCCCTTTCCAGTGTGTTAGCAAGTGAAGGAAAGCTGCTTTTTAAAACAGGTGGATCCTGGTAAGCTGTGTATAGGTTTGAGGAACAAACTAAAATGGCAGGATTCAGTATTAAGAAGTCTTTATCTGCTGTAATTTGCTTTGTACTGGAGGGGTAGCACAACCTCCCTACTGGCTTTGACTCTGCTAACACTCTCTTTTCTCTGCTAGGTTGTTGACTGAGCTCGAGTCTCCTTCTTGGTGGCCGTTTAGCAGCAAGCTCTGGAAAGCACCATTGGAAACCAAGCCAAAGGAAACTGCCACAATTTCCGATTCAAAGAACCAGGAAGGAATCATAATTAGAATTCCAGTTATTATCACCCACAGAACAGACTCAAATGTCAAGCCAGGAAAACTCACGGTCTTTGCTTCTGGTCTGGAAATCCATGACTGCAATTCTCAGGTCATTCACCGTTTTGAATCAAAGGATGTAGATGATATCAGAGTTCATACACCATATGAAATCAGTGTCCGTCAGAGGTTTATCGGGAAGCCAGACACCTCTTACCGGCTCTTGTCAGCAAAGATGCCAGAAGTAATCCCTATCTTGGAGATGCAATTTAGCAAGAAGATACAGTTTCTAGAAGATGCCCTAGGTTTTGCTGGTGCCGGGAAGTCTCCTCAGGTAGATTTGGGGACCTCCATTTGGCAAGCAGGTATGTGACAAAGCAGTCCATCTATAAGAGTAACACTAGCACCAACAATTTCTAGGTGGTTTTCAAACTCAAAAGTGTATAATAGTTACAAGGCAAATCTTCTTCCATTTGTCCCTGTGTGAGACAATGTTGATGCTAAAATGCAAGAAATAACTGATAGGTGACCTTAGACCCTGGTGCCAAGAGGGAGAGGGCAGAAATGCCAGAAATGTGTGGCCCCACTTTAGTCTAGTTGGATTTTCTTTCTTGCAGCTACATAAGCAGAACCTGTGACTGCAGATGCTGAAGCTTGAGTGTCCCTCAGGAGCCTAGCAGCTGGATTGCACCAAGCCTTCTTTAACACTGTGCTCTCAGCTGGTGTTGACACTAACTCCACACCACTTTGTGAAAGGATTAACTTTGAGTTTCAACTGCTGGCCTGTGTTTTAACTACAGTGTCATTCTTTTTCCGGTGGTCACCAGTTCAGTTTTGTGCCACTCTGTGGGGAAGTCATTAGAAATCAATTTTCTTGATTGCATGCTTCACAGTCCTCTGTTGTTGTTTTTCCTTTTTAAGTTTGTAGCTGGAAATGTATTAAATCTGTCATTCAGTTAATTGTAGAAAATCTAAAACATATTTCCAGTCCAGCAGGTTTTTAAATAACATCTGGAATAAACATCACATTAATTTTCATATCTGAAAAACTAGAATTTTATTATTTGAGAAGTTCAGGTGTTTGGATTTAGATTTTAGGTCTCAGGTTCGGTTAATGCATAGGTGAAAGAAAACAAAGTGGAGATTGAAACCCTTTCACAGTAGTAGGAATGACATTACTACTGTTATGTCTGCTAAAATTCTGGGGAGGGTTGGTTTTTGTGGGGTTGTTGGTTTTTTTTTGTTATCCAACCCTGCCTTCATTTGGAGAGCTGTTGAGTTCTTGTCTGTTAGGAACTTAATTCTATCAAAATGTCTGAATCCTCCTTTTTTTTCCTTAATCATTAGTGACATAAGAGCAAATTGGTGGATGGATTTATTGCCAGTAAATTAAAAACAAGTAGAAAAATTATACAGTAAAGCAATAGCTGAACCTATTTCCGTGCACCAAGCTAAGACTGGAGTTCAGCAGGGAGGATAATGTCCTCTTGTTGAAGAGTCATCGAGGGCCATAGCTTGGAAAAGCTTGTTAATTTTTAAGGAAGTAAGTCTTGGGCATCTGGCACTAAAATGTCAGCACAACAACTTAGAGGAAAAACAACCTGCTGGTTTCTTAAGCGCTGAGTTATTCCAGCAAATTGGTGTTCAGTTCCTGATGGTCTTAAGGCTGGTTACATAAAATAATTGGTTATACAGCCCTAGTGTGCTTAATTTCCCACTGCTGTGCTCTGTTTGCATCTGAGTCAGTGAGTCAAGGATATTGCTCTCCTACCCCCACCTGCATTTCGACTGTTTAATTTGGAAATGTCAGTAAAGAAAACTGGAGGTTATGGAAATCTTGACTTCTCCAGCTCCACCAAACCCTTGTTTGTTCCTTCCCCGGGGTCTAGCACTGCCTGTCTTCTGTCGCAAGATGGCAGTCACGGACTGTGTTGGAACCTTGGGGTTTTTTCTTGGTTGGTTGCATGGTGGAAATACTGATTTTTTTTTTTTTTATTTTTTTATTTTATTTTATTTTTAAGACCCCTCACCCCCCCTTTTTTTTTTTTCTCTCCTAAAAGCAGGGGGAAAAGTGTGTGTTTTGCATCCCTATCTCTGCACACATAAAATATGTGTCAATTTTCAGATAGTGAATATTGATTCAGAGACTTGGAGAAGAAATATCCTTGCAGTGGAGGTACATCTGTCTCTGTGAACTGTCTTGTAGCGTTCTGTGCCCTCAGTGGTGAGATGTGAACATTTCCACGACTGTCATAATCTCATCTGGATCCTGTCTGCTTATACTAGTCCTGCCTTAAAGTTGTGCATATTGCATGTTTGTATAAATAAATACAAAAAACCTCATCTTTCCTAAGAGTTTTGGCTTGATGCCACCTAGAAGAGGAATTTGTGAAGGCTTTTGTACACACCAGATTATCTGAGAGTATTTTTAGCTGTTTTGCATGTCTTTTCTGACTGTGTATTCTTGGACCAAGCCACACAGGTATTTAAATGCTTAGGACAGAGCAGTGAGGTTTGTTTTGTAACAGAGGTGGTACAAGACAGTACTCTCCTAGCCAATAACATCCTCAGTAGTGGCTGATAACAGCTACCAAGCATTAAAAACTGCAAGAAATCCTACAGTGCCTGTGCAGTGTAGCAGTCTAGGGCAATGCTGTCTCAGTCCTATAGCTGAAGACTGGTGTTCGCTGTTTATCTTTTTTGAGGCTGCCGAATTTTTCCTGTCTACCCCATGACCGAGTGTTCTCATTATTGAGTTTCCAGCACTTTGTTCAGTGGTTTTGTACCTTGTCATCCTCACATGGTGTCAGCGAGTCTCATAGTCCAACTGCGTGGGACACAAAACAAAGTTGCTTTTTAAATGTTCCTGCCTTTCTATTCAATTCTGGGAAATGCCAGATCTTCTTCATCTATTGTTTTTGTTCAGTTTTGTCATATCCTCCTTCTGTTCTTGTCCTCAGTGAGATTAATGGAGTGAAATGGATAGATTTCTTGTTTTTAATGAAATAAGTAGTATATGGTGACACTCAGCTGATAAGAAAACAAAGAATCTCCTCTGGCTATTTGCTGCCATAGGAAGGACTGGCATTGCCTCCCCACTTTGTCTTCCAAAGGAGATCATGGCAGTAATTTACCACAAGCAGCATTTTTCTGTGCCTTGTTCTTAGACCGTCTGATTACAAGGAGCATTTGCACAGGGTAACACTAGTACAGCGAATTACTTGCTTGTCTTAAATCTTGACAGTGTCTGAGTCCAGTGACTCTCAGGCTGATAACTGAATAATTCCAGGGATTATGAGTTTGCAGTAATTCCTTGAGAGGGATTTGGTACTTTTGGTTTAGCTTTTGTCTTCCTTTTCATGGGGAGGTAATGCTGTCCAGAGCGGTTGGGTATACATTGTCATCTGGGTACCATCTCCTTGACCTGGCGATGAGCTCTGGCATCTGGCACACTTTCTGTCCTGATGTACGTAAGATTTTTTTGTCGTCATCCTGTGATGGGTCAGGCCATGTGCTCACAGGTGGCAGCAGTTAAATTAGCTTCCTTTATGGTGCTTCTTTAAGTGGGAGAGCTTTGGAGATCCTTGAAGTGCCTCTAGGAGCCAGGATGTGTGTCTTGGGTGTTTAGCACCCATCTGCATCAGACATAACAACCTTGCCTTGCAGCATATCTCTGCTACCCTACTGGGTAGTATCAGATGCTGCAATAAGAGCCGATGCTTTAAATAAAGGACAGGTGGCATGTTACATGGGGGATTGCGTCCACACTACTTAGCTGGGGGTGGCTGTTCGCGTCAGTGTTGCCCTTCTGTTTCAGGGGTTTGCTGACTTGTCTCTGTCCCAAATCCATCACTTCCAAATTCTTTAATTAAAAAGATTAAAGAGAGAAGAAACAGCAGGTGGAGAATCTTCATTTATCTGATTGGGAGTGCGTTGCTGCTGCTTTGCGCTCAGTTCAAATGAATCCCCACAGCTCAAAACGAATCCATTCTCCAGATGCTGCCTTTAATAATAAGTCATCTTTCAGCAGCCTGGTCACCTCCAGGTTAGGTATTGTACAAAATAAAGCTCAAATCCTTTCTAGAAGAAAAATCTTGCAAACTGCTGTGGGGAAAAACATAGAATCCCAGAATGGTTTGGGTTGGAAGGGGTCTTAAAGATCTTCCATTTCCAACCCCTTGCCGTGGGCTGGGACACTTTCCACTAGACCAGGTTGCTCCAAGCCCCATCCAACCTGCCCTTGAACACTGCCAGGGATGGGGCAGCCACAGCTTCTTGGGACAACTTGTGCTAGGGCCTCACCACCCTCACAGGGAAGAACTTCTTTCTAAGATCTCATCTTTATCTCCCCTCTGTCAGTTTAAAGCCATTCCCCCTTGTCCTGTCCCTACCTGCCCTTGTTGGCCCCTTTATGCACTGAAAGCTACTCTAATGTCTCCCTGGAGCCTTCTCCAGACAGAGGAAGGGGAGGGAGGACTGGGGGGAGAGAGAAAAAAAAGCAGAGATCGGCCAATTTGATACTAGCGCTGGTTCTCCCCATTGGTACAAGAAATTGCAGTCTGACCATGGAAATTTCTTTTGCAGCCACAGGACTCCTGGGGGGAGTGGTGCAGCCCAGCTCTCCAGTAGGAAGCAGAGAAGGGATGGACAGTGACCACGTCCAGCTGCAAAAGCAAGAGAACATCTCCCAGGAAGAAGCAAAAGAGCTTAAACAGGTATAAATTGACATAACTTTGATAAAAATTGTTTCACTCTCTCTGATTTCTTCATAAGGTACATTTTCATCATCAGAAGCCTAGTCATTGCCCTTAACAGAATATTCCTCGGAAAATTCCTGAATTAAATAGGCATATTTTAAAAATCAGTTAATCAAGCCTGTGATTAAAATACACTGATAACTTTATAGTTTTGTTTTGGGTTTTTTTACTTATTTTGAACAAATCAAGGGTTATCATCAAAACATATTATAGGATTATAACCCAAGCAAAATCCTTAACTGTAACCTGTTTTTCTGAAGGTTAAGCATCTTAACTATTAAATAATTTTTAGCTCTTTTGTGTTTTGTCTATGCCATCTTATTCTTTTTAGTAAGGAGTAGCAGTTCTATTTCAGAAGCATCCACAAAACTGAACAAAGTGTTTTATAAACACAGAACTTGTAGTTGGGAAGTAAGTATGATGTCCAAGCATATTAATAAAGATGAGATTTTCCTAGAAAAGAAAAAATATTTAAAGTAATCCAGTCTAATATTGTTCCTCTGAATGGCTCTTTAAGGAATTTCTCTCATAGTTGATGTTCAGAACTCTTAGTGAAGAATCCCTCTTTGTAGTAGGTGGTTGATCTGAAACAGTGAACAAGTTGGAAAAGCAAATGTGAATGGTTTGAGCAGTTTTTCCATTAAAACAGGTTTACTGGTGGTGATCACAGCCACATCAGAAGATGTGACTGAAGTTTAAACTTTATTATTGCTTATTTTCCCCCCTCTAGCATTTTATTCTTTTGATATTCCAGCTGTATCTTGGTGATGGCATCATGTGAAGTCTGTCCTAATTCCATTGTCTCTTAGCCAAGCCTGCAGGCTTCCAGCCCTCTTCTTTTATTTTATAGTTGGGAATTAGAATACAGCAACTTCTGGTAGCTTGAGTGCGTTTGAGAGTCACAATCACTTAGTAGGGTCTCAAGTGGCTAAAAATAAAAGCTTCTTGCATGAAAAATGTATTTATTAACTAAAAAACAGTTGAGTGAGAGTTTAACCTTTGCAGAAGGTTAATTTCAGAAATTTCTGGTACTCTGTGCTGGATGGTAGACTAGAAAGTGTTATACGGCCAATGTGATTTAAAACAAAACACTTTTAAGATGAACTAGAGCTCAAAAGACAATTTTTGTATTTATTTGTACCCCACAAAGCCAAGAATTTTTAAGCCAGTTGATTATTTGGGGTGAGTTTGTGGGGGAGTGTGGATGAGGAGAGGATCTGAATTCAAAACTTACAGGCCATGAATTGGCCTGATTTTTCTCCAGTAATTGCTGTACACCTGTTCCCTGAGAGCCAGGCCTCTTTAATCATCATTCCAGTCATTAATAATTTTAAGGTACATATTTTAATTCCTATAGAACTCCTGTTCCTTTTCCTTGCTAGGAGTCACCACATAAATACACAGCCTTAGACCATAACTTGCTTCTGTAACCCAAATGTAGTAAAAATCTTTTGATTGAAGTGTCTTATTTGGGCTTTTTTCAAAAACAAACCTGACTAGTCACCATTTAGTGATTCTCCCTTCTGATCTTTTAAAGGGCTTATCTCCATGATCTGTTATTTTATCAAAAAATAACTATTTTATGAAGCAGCATTGACCTTTTGGAAGATTTTAAGGGAGAATATTTCTCAGTCATAGTTGTACAGATAGCAGCAATCTGTTCTTCATGCAAGCATGTGCTTTGTATGGCTGTTATGTATTCAGGAGGGCCAGTTGTTCCTTCTTTAAATGTCAGCTTTTCAGCACTATAATTCTGATTTGTAGCCAGACCCAAAAAAGCTAAATACACTATGGGGGGTTGGTGGTCATGGCCTATTAATGAAGACGTATTTTGATACACCTTGCAAAAAAGGCTTTTCACAAACTGCTTCCCCTCCTCATTACTTGTGACGTAGGTAACTCCAGGAGAACTTTTGAAGCTGTAGAAGAGGAATTTGTGATGAACAGATATAGTTGTCACTCTTCCTCTCTCCTCAAAAACAAAGTACTTGCAGTAATAACAATAGACGTTTTGCAGCAGGAATCATTGATTGATACTAATTCCTTCCATTAGAGCTGGAAGTCCTGATCTGCAGTTGTGATTGGGTGCCTGAGTAAAGGACCTCACCAGGACTTCATGAAGGGACATTTTTTGTCAACATTTGTGACAGTGTGAGCTGTGTTCTTTAGCTGTGTTAGGCAGATGGAGAAAGAAGTCTCTGAAGTTACTGTAGTCTCTGGCTGAACCTCTGCCTCCCGCCTCGCTATGGCTGACATAATGGCACTGGGTGTGGGAGGGGATGTGATAATATTAGCTTAAAGGCTGTGGTCAAAGGGGGGCAATTCACTAAATTTGAAATTATTTTGCCAAACCAGTGCTTTCTAATTTCTCAAACTGTTCCTGCCAAAGAACTGTCCTGATATTTACTGTCTGGAGATCGCATATGCCATGAAGACAGAAACGCTATTAAAGAAGTTAATTCTTTAATATCTGGGAAAAAAAACACATCCCAGTGCATATCTTTGGCATTTGCTTTCTCATTGTTTTCTCAGGTCAAGGTGGTTCCACTTCAGTCCTTTGCTACTTACGAAGTCTCTTCAGTGTTTACCCTTTTATCATACCCTCATCTCAGGAAATCACAACCATTAGAAACAGCATTTTGTTGAAGAGCTGTTCATTCCAAGTGCTAAATACCAAATTTGCTCACAGGATGGCCTGGTTCCATGGCCTATAGCGGTCAACAGGCAACTGATCTTAAGACCTGTGTAATGACTATGCCTCAAGTTTATTTTTTGGAAGGCACAGTACAGGGAGAGATCTGAGGTCCTGACAACTAATGCTTTGTATTTGCTTGTGTGTAACTTAAGTATTTAATGACACAAAATTAAAAGGTGATAGTTAAGCCTGTGGCGCTGCTTGAGTATTTTTTTCCAGACAAGGCCAGCAGAATGTTAGTGGCACCATGAGTGCTCCCTGAGAAAGCAGATAAAATTGGGAGTTCTGTATCAGTCCAAGAATAAATAATGGGAGAAATCGGCTACTAAGAATAAGATAGTAAACTATGATCCTTCCATATTGTCTGAATAGCTACTCCCTCAGTAGAGCTGATGCTTTAAAATCTGTCTCCTTTTGTGTGCTTCAGATATAGGGGACCTGCTGTCCTGTCAAACATGTCTGTTCAAGTGTTATCTGTGCTCAGATGTTTTGTTCCACAAGAGGCAGCCTGATTTTTTAGAGCAGGCAGAAGCCCTTTTGCTAGTGGCTGGTGGCTTGGGTATTTGCACACTAAATGCAACTCTTCATCTAGCAGAAGGAACCTCTGTGCTTTGCGCAGCTGTAAGCAAGTACTGATAGCGGCAATCCCAAACAGAAAACATGTTAAAGCAATTCAAATCCATAGAATTTTTTGTTATGGCAAGTTGCACTTGCCTCTTGAGGCATTAACAAATGTCCTTTAGTAAATTATTGTGGTAGTTTAAGATATTTCTGAACTCTGCTGTCTCCCTGCCCATTTCCAGGCACAACAGGAGATGTGGACCCTTGCACCCTTAACATTTCGGGTGCAAGATCTCCCAGTGCAGTTCCTGTTGTGGGTTTGAGTTTATAATGGGACTACGAATTGGAATATTTTACATGTTTTTTCCCCTTCTTGCTCACCTGCAATGTGTTCAGCGCAGAGGTGAAGCACCGTATTAAATCATGACAAGGTGTCACTGTCAAAACCTTTATTTGCACCATATTTCAGAGTACTGTGTGGCACCTTCCTATTAACAGGTGAATTTGGCTGCATTCAAGAGCCATTTCTGGTTTTATATGTTCTGCTTTAGTTTTCAGACTTGTTGAACAGGGATAATAGTGTGGATCTCAGGGAGAGTTTAATGGAGTTCAAACTTCAGTTGTCAATACTTCCTGCGCAGTGATACTTTCTGTATCTTATTTTTACTGCTGGATACTCCCTGTAACTTATTTCTTAAGCTTCAGCTAAATTACATTGTTATGATGGCATCTCAGGCCCCAAACCAAATTGAGGTCTCCATTGTAAGATCTTTAGGATACAATCTCTGTTTGTACAATGCCTAACACTTGGAATTTGTATCTTCAGGTGGTGTGGCAAAATGATAAAGTCACAGGGCTAAGTACTGAACAGGTTCACAGGCTTGGAGTCCTCTGCCATCATTTTGTTTGTGTGTGTTGTGACTCTCCTGCTAAGTTAGTGGCTTGGCTCTCACTTTAGCTGAAGCAGAGAGAAGTGAGCAGCGCTTGAACAACTCATCAAGCAGGTACATAAAACAGAGCAGATGAACTATGATCTAAACTGCAGTGTACTGATTGGGTCCCCATAATCTATAAAAGAACTTGCGATAGGTAGCTTGGATGGACGCCTCTTCTCTCACCAAGGCCTGAGTCTGCTGTAGTTGAACACTTGACGCAGGGCAGATTTGGAGAGCAGTAACAAATTTACTTCCTTGTTTTGTACAGCGAGAGCTCTGTGTGGGAATATTAGGTAACTTGCTTGAAGTTGCACAGAAAATCTGTGGCAGAGCAATG
This sequence comes from Psittacus erithacus, assembly GCA_009867235.2. Lineage (NCBI taxonomy): Eukaryota > Metazoa > Chordata > Aves > Psittaciformes > Psittacidae > Psittacus > Psittacus erithacus. The sequence goes on along the minus strand of WYDI02019783.1, from coordinate 17,516 downwards.
AGGATAAATCAGACTTTCCAAGTTATAATCCAGTGGCATAAATCTAAAGTTGTCCCAGTGTGAGATTGACCACTGCTGAGGAAATGTGCCTTTAAAATGTGTCTTTGATGGGCTCATACCTGCTGTTTGGTTTTGCGTAACAGATAGTTTCAGGGTGAATTTTCATGTCTTGGTTCACCGTCCAAATTGCATACTGGCACAGCAAGCACTGCTGCTTTGAGCAGTTGACAGAACTGGAGCAGTGATAACTAGACATCTTGCCATCGTTTTGCTTTGCAAAAATATTGACCAGCTTTGGCCAGACTTCAGCTTCCAGTAACTCTTTCCAGCAAGCTTTGTGGGCTCTGCTGAAAAAGAGTCTTAACCGCTCCAGGTCCCATTGGATTGAGTGGCAGTACTCAGCTAGAACAGATGCAGATGCTGCAGACAAAGGGTTAAGGGATTTATTACCAGACTTTCTGAGGCAAAGAAAATTAACAGATGAAAGTGAGCTGCTTGCCTTTTATTTTTGCATGTGAGTAACCGCATCATCATCAACTGCTGTGTTTCAAGGCAGAGCCTAATTGGCAGGTGAACTGAGCAGAGCCCTGTAGCTGACGAAGTTTCCATTTTACTGCTTTCATATTTTAAAAGCTTTTCTGTTCTCAACAATTGTGTCTTTTTCTGTATTTTAAATGCTAAGTGTGCTGTAATGAATGCAAAGCCTAAAGTAATTTGTTTTGAAACTAAAAATAAACTACTTTCCATGGCAAACCTGGGCCTTTTTGGCATAATTTTGATTTACAAATAAATTGGGTTCCTCTTGGAGAGGTGGGGAAGGAGTGTTTCTGCTTCCTTTCTCCATATTCTCGTGCCAGCCCCTGCTTTGCTGCACATCACCACATTTACCTGATGTGCTCGCCTCTACCTGGATGTGCTGGGTGAGGAGGTGGCTCAGGAAACCTGAAATTGCTACACTGTGAAGGGTGCTTAGTGATAAACCTCCAAAAGCCTGTGCCTGGCAGCAGCAGGAGGTGGAGGTGTTGAAGGAGCAGGGGAACCATTCTGGAGCATGTGTCATTCCATGATCTAGAAATCTGCTTTTTTCTGCTGTTCTGGAAAACAAATTTTGGGATGCTGTTGGGTAAACCTTTTCAGTAAACTTGCTGAGAAAATATTAGTGTGGATCATCTTTAAATCATCTGCAAATGATGAGGCATGCTTCTTTTGCTGCCATCCTTTAGCATGTATGGAAGGAGTGAAGTTTCTTCTCTCTTAAACTGGTATAAAGAATTCAAACTTTATTGGAGCAGAGGCTGAAACCCTCTAATCTCTCAGGTGAACATAGTTGGATGGACTGGACCAGAAGACCTTCGGAGGTCTTTTCCTAAATACACTGTGACTTTATGAATGGTAGGAGTCATTTCATGTAGCACTGCCTACTTTACTTTGTGTATTTTTATGTATGTTCTGTATATGATGCAAGCAGAAGAAGCTCAAAGGAAAGACTGAGAGCCACCTCTGAACTTCCCATTTTCAAGTATAATTCTGAATTATATGTGTGATACATCTGATCATGTGATCATGTCACTTTTCTTTTTGGTGCGTATCGTGAACACATCTACCACCTCCAGTTTAGGGAATTCACCCTTGCTTTCCTGTTACAGTGAGAGATCCTGAAATGTTCCATTTGAGATAGAAACAGAGGGGAGTTTAGCTTGTAGTTTCAGTAAGACCAGACAAAGGTAGATAAAGCTTGATCCATGGTTTCATTTGTTGGTTTGTTTTGTGGGGTTTTTTTGGTTTTTTTTGTTTGTTTTATTTGGGATTTTTCTTTTTCCTTTGGCAGCCAAATTGCAAAATAAATTTTTCACACAGCTCTGTTTCTAGCTGTTTGTGATTTAAGGAAAGTGCTGAGAAATACCCCATAGGAATCTTACAGTATCTGAAAGCGACCTACAACAATGCTGGAGAGGACTCTTCATCAGGGGCTGTAGTGGTAGGACAAGGGCAGTGGGTTTAAACTTAAAAAGGGGGCATTCAGGTTAGATACAAGGAAGAAATTCTTTACTGTGAGAGTAGTGAGACACTGGAACAGGTTGCTCAAGGAAGTTGTGAATGTTCCATGCCTGGAAGTGTTCAAGACCAGGAACATGGATGGGTGGTTGGATGGTGCATTGAGCAACCTGGCCTAGTGAAAGGTGTCTGTGCCTGTGGCAGGGGGGTTGGAACTAGGTTATCTTAAAAGGCCCTTTCCAGCCCAAACCATTCTATAATTCTGTATGTTATGAGATAAATCTCACTACTATGATTGATATCTGGCTTCAGACAAAGTATTTTGTCTCAAAAAATTCCCCTGCCCTTCCAGCTAAATATGATGTTCCTCACTGCTTTTCTCAAACCGGTAACTTCACAGCAGCTTTCTGGGAGCTGATTATATACTCTAATATATTCTAATGGAAAACAAGAGAACTGAGTTTGCCACTTAAGAAAAAAATAAAATTAAATGTGTTTAAAGTACTATTCTTTTCTCCTGTTTTGTTAAAAGCCACAGATTTATGCTGTTAGGCTTGCAGTTCTGGTATCTTCTGTAGCATCACCTGGATGCTTATGTAGCACAGCAGTTGATGTGGGATAGTGCTGGGATAATTTACTTTCTTGGAGACTTACTGCAACTGATTGGATAAACTACTCTTATTCAGCAGGCAGTGCAAGGATATCCTCATGGACCCAGCTGTGGGTACCTTAAGGAAGTAGATCATGTAGGCCAACAGAGACCTTATGATCTGAAGTAACTTGGAAGCTGGATTTCCAGTCAGTATGATACAGTGCTTCCAATTTTCCCTCTGATATATCTGAGAGAAGGCAGCTAAGGCTTGCCCATCAGGCAGGTGCTTTCAGTTCACACATCCAGGCTTTTTAAGGGAGTAGCCACAAGAGGGAAGAAAAGGCAATGATATAACTCAGTCCCTGGGCTGCTGCTAAAAGGAGCCAGTGTTACAGGGTGAGGAATTAAGACAGATTTTTCTTGTGTAGTTTGGATCTCTGTGCTTGGACTTGGTTGTGTGAACTGATGAAAATGAAAGTTGAGTAGGCCCCATAAGTCAGTGTATGGTATTGTTTTGGATGTCTCAGCCTTGAGAATATATAAGCTTAGCTTTCTTCTTCCATTTTAGAATAGAATACTTTTTAGAATGGATACTGTTTGGACCAGTATCTATAGGTGTTTTCAGACTATGTGGTCTTCTCACAATCTTGGAGTAGCTGAGGGTGTTAGCTTGCAGTTGCACATATGAACAGTAATTTGCTAAGTGCAGTGTAAGCTGGTTGATATGTAATATAATGCTTACAGCCTGGAGTAGAGTTGTAGCCAGTGCATCTGTTATTTCTCATCTCAGGTACAGCCTGAGCCTCTTGGCTGCCTAGATGTCTGTTCGTACCACACCACCCTCTAGCCCCTTGATGATTATTTGTTTGGTTGCCTAATTCTCACTTTTCCCATCTGCTCCAACCACTGACACTTCTTTCTTTAGTGGACTGTAGTAAAAGAACAGTTTCTGTCCTTTGACCTTGTCAGTGCCTACCATTACTATGCCTTCAGCTATGTGATCCCCTTCTGGCTTTCTACCAGCTGTGCTTTGCTTTCCGTGTCAGCTCTCAATGTGCACATCATCTCAGTACAAGCTACTGCTCTGGAATGCAGACATACCAAGGAGATAATAACAGAGCCAGCAAACAACAAATCATGCTTAAATGATTTTTATTTCTAATTTATTGTTTTTCCTCCTCTCTAACCCTAACAGTTCAGATTTGAATTTTCTGGTCTTTAGTTCCTTGTTTCATTCATCTCAATTTAGTTTATCAGAGTAAGAAATTTCTTTTCACCAGCATGCCTCAGGGAAGACTCCAATAAATGAAATAAAATTCCAACAATGAAATAACTAATTGCCATGGGTTTGTTACATTTCTCAAAGAGCCAGCTGGTCAATTGCTGAAAGTGCTCAGTCTTTTCTTCTGACAGATACTAAAGAAGCTGAAGGGCCTTGCCTTGGAGACAGAAGCTGAGCTGGAGAGACAGGATGAAGCTCTTGATTCCATCACTACCTCTGTAGACCGTGCGACACTGAATATTGACAAGCAGAACCGCAGAATGAAGAAACTAACATAGCACCTACAGGAACTGGTGGGGATGGTATCATGAGGAAGAGAAGGATCAGAGAACTGTATTTATCAAGACTGTTTCTTTAATGGACACTTTGTGTGGGAGCTGTTTGCAGTATTGTCTGGAGTACAGTGCTGCTGTTACTGAGTTCCTGTGGGTTTTGAAAATGTTTCCAGACTTAGATGATGTTTGAAGGCTGTTTTAGGATTAAAAAGGCCAAGACTTTTAATTGCAGTGGAACAATGGTAGTGGCTTCTTTACTACAGAAAATCTGTAAATATGAAAGGATGTGATATAATCTGAATCAACTTTTATGTGCTTTTTTATGTTGCTGCTTTTGAAAGTTTTGGGTTTTTTACTGCAGTGAAGAAGTGAAGGAGAAATGAACTGCATATGAGACTACTTTAGATGATTACAGCTTATTAATTCTCTCTCAAGGTCTTTCTTTAAAAAAAGTTAATAGCTGAACTAAAGACCAGATGTCCAACTGCAAGTCATTGAGGCTTTTGTTTGTAACTTAATGCTGAGGTGAACAAATACCTTGTGTTCCCTGAGCAAATGTTTTTAATAGGTTTCAATTGTGCTTTTAATGTACCTAGAAATTTTATGAGAATAATGAAGACTTAGTGGCCACAGCTGTCTGTTGCCACATCCTGGAAAATGAAGAAGGTGGTTAGTTAATGTGCATGTATTGGTAGAGATATCTGCTCACTGAGCAGGTTTGGGTTTTTTGCCATTTGATAAATGTTTTGTTTACTTAAGTCACTTATAAAAATTATCAAAGTTGAATATGTTCGCTTTCCAAAAGGAAATGCTGATCATTGATGATCATGTACATGTTTTTGTGTGTTTATTTTCCCCTTTTAAATTGCATAAGTAGTGAAGGAGTTGATTTAAGTATTGTGGGTGAATCTGTTCCGTTCTTGGAGTTCATTGTACCCCTCACTTGCACACAGTGGTTTTAGATTTTGATAATAGCCTGATGTGGAATGTACTATCCTCAGAGCATCACGAGCACAGCATTTACTTGGTGTGGTCCCTAAATACCATGGTGTAGCTGGGCTGCCAGATCTCTGGCAAATGTCAGTGAAAGGTCTCTTGTCCTTTTGTTTCTCTGTCTTTCATTTTCCAAGGATCTCTCTGAGTCATGTAGAGCATCCTGTGGTTTTTGTGTATCTCCCTCAGATTCACAGACTGAGGGGCCTGTTGGAGCTGCAGGCATCTGTATAATATTTGGCAGTTGTGGTACATCCATCTAGTTCATGGCTTTTGTTTATTTGTACTAACTGGTGGTGAAACTTTTCAAGACTTCTCATAGACCTTTTTTTCTAAAAGAAAAGGGAATACTGCAATTTTTTTGCCTGATAAATTTTGTCGAGTTCACAGTTAGCTCCATGGAGACCACAGGACAGCGAGACCTTTTCCCCTCCTAACCTGCTTGATACTGGATAGGAGAGATTCCAGGCAATCCATGTAGTGTGGAGTCATAGAATGGTTTGTGTTGGAAGGAACCATAAAGATCCTTCAGTTCCAGCCCCCTGCGCAGGCAGGGACACCTTCCACTATACCAGGTTGCTCAAAGCCCCATCTAAACTGGCCTTGAGCACTGCCCGGATGGGCCAGCCACAGCTTCTCAGGACAGCCTGTTCCAGTGCCTCACCATCCGCACAGGAAAGAACTTCCTCATATCTAATCTAAATCTCCCCTCTGTCAGTTTAAAGCCATTCCCCTTGTCTTGTCCACACCTGCCCTTTCCAAAAGCCCCTCTCCAGCTTTCTTGTTGCCCACTTTAGGCATTGGAAGCTGCTCTGAGGTCTTCCTGGAGCCTTCTCTTCTCCAGGCTGAACAAGCTCAGCTCTCTCAGCCTGTCTCCATAGCAGAGGTGCTCCAGCCCTCAGAGCATCTTCATGGCCTCCTCTGGATTTGCTCATGATTGACATTTCTGTCTTGAAATCTAGAATGAAACATTTAGAAAGAGCAAGCTGCTGGTTATGATGGTGGTGATGCAGCCCAGAACACAGTTGGCTTTCTTGGCTGTGAGCACACATATCTATCACCTGTGACAGCGAACACTAATTTCTTCAGTTCCTACAGTTCAGCAGCTATTTTAGTTCAAAGTAGCTGTTGTAATGGGGGGGGGAGGGGTGTTTTTGTTTGGTTGGGTTTTGATTTTTTTTTTTTTGAAGTGTCTATATTAAAAAATTCTTCTTGTACTGCTTTCAAATACAACAATTCTGGTGCAATATTCTTAACTAATGAAGCTTTGAACTATTTATTCCACTAATAGTTGATGTGAAAATGTCCCGTGTCAGGGTATTTCAGCCTACCTTTTAAGGAATGGTACAGTAAATCACATAGCGTATGTTAATTTTCAAGATCTTACTCTACCTTGTTTTGTATTACTTCATATTAGTTTGTTAGAGTACTACACTGCAAGTTCTCAGTTTACAGTCCAAGTTGTTACTGGCATGCACTTTACTTACTTGCTGGATATGGCAATTACATGTACATTCACTATGTGCTGTGAAATAAAATACTGTCTGGGGTTCTCTTGTTTGTTTCCGATCCCGAAATCACTGTTGTTTTACTGTGAAAGGAAGATATGTTTGCACAACTAATTATTTAATGAATTTCTAAGTGTACTTTGCACAAAATGCATGTGAGCTGAACCTGGTGCTGACGCGGACTGGGAACGAATCTCTGAACTGAATTAGTGTGAACTAGGATTGCCAAAAGTAAATCCTAATGACATGTCATTTAGTTTAGCATTCTTGGTGCCATACTTGTATTGTTGTGGTTTTTAGCACTAGCTGTGGCATCTTACTCAGTATTTTGTGGTTTGTATTAGTCCAATATTTCCATGATAAAGCAAAAAATTGTAATATTGTTTGTAAGAAGTTACCCATTCTAGAGCTGTGTATTAGATGAATTTCATGTGCCCGGAGGACTTTCAGTCTGTAATTTCTTCTTATTAAACATCTTGGGAAAGTGATCTACTGTCTTTTATTCATGTGGCTGTGTAGTTGCAGTAAAAATACTCTATCCACCCCCTTGCCATACTGTGGAGCAAAATTTAATGTAGCACTCCTGTACGACTGGGCTTTAGGATAGGAGGTTTTTTTATCCTTATTAAAAAAAGGAAGGGGGAATATTAACTGATGGAATGTTATCAGTGTGAGTGTTTACTGTTCACAACTGAAAGATGAAGTGGATACACTGCACAGTGTGCCTGGTGGCTGGAGACTGTGGCATAGGAGCTGCTCCCGCTCTTGGAGAGTGGACTAAGATTCACAGAATCCTAGAATGGTTTGGGTTGGAAGGGATCTTAAAGATCATCCATTTCCAACCCCTTGCCATGGGCAGGGACACCTTCCACTAGACCAGGTTGCTCCAAGCCCCATCCAGCCTGGCCTTGAACAGTGCCAGGGATGGGGCAGTCACAGCTTCTTGGGGCAAACTGTTCCAGGGCCTCACCACCCTCACAGGGAAGAACTTCTTAATGTCTCATCTAAATCTGCTCTCTGCCAGTTCAAAGCCATTCCCCCTTGTCCTGTCCCTACCTGTCCTTGTCAAAAGCCCCTCTCCAGCTTTCTTGTTGGCCCCTTTAGGCACTGGAAGCTGCTCTAAGGTCTCCCTGGAGCCTTCTCTTCTCCAGGCTGAACAGGCCCAGTTCTCTTAAACTGTTTCCATAGCAGAGGTGCTCCAGTCCTCAGAACATCTTTGTGGCCTCCTCTGGACTTGGTCTAACAGAACTCCAAGAAATGTCTGGACATGTTACTATTTGAACAATGGTACAAAAGTATAAAGACTTTACTCACATCAGGCTTTTAATTTTATGTCATAATATAGCTTGTGTTATTGCCAAAATTGCTTAGAGCCTCCAAAGTTTCCTTCTACACTAAACCCAAGTGCTTTTATTAATGTCACAGATCTGGACTGGTGCTTCACAGGGGAAGATGCAGCAGGTAATGTGCCAAACATTATTCTTGTGTTTTATTCTTCACTGACATATTGTTATCAACATGAGGCTTAGAGACATAACTTAGAATAATTTTTGCCTTTTATATGCAGTTTGTTAGTTCTTTTGTAGGTCTTTAGTACAATGTAAAAAGTACAGGGCTTTGTCATTAAGAGACATAAGGAAAAACCTGATAAAAGATGTTCTAACATACAAAATTAAAAGGTATCACTTGGTCAGGCTTTTCAGATCTTACAAAATGGAACTAGATTGTGTTGTATCATAGGGTAGGTTTATAATCCAATGTGTGTTCATTTAAGTGATGAGTGAGCCTGAAATGACTGGAACTTAAATGTATTTCTGCATAGGAGTTTGAATTTCTCCTCTGGAATTACTGAAATGCTGGTGATAAATGTAGCACTTTGTGGCCCTCAGACAAGTGGTGTAGGGATCTTTTTTCAGGCAATTAATTGATTTAACCATAGCATTATAATAGCTGTCTCTGTTTCCAGAGCCAGTGCTTTGAAACCACTGGTGTGCTCTTCACAGACGGAAATGAAGCAAAGCTGCTTGCAACTGTCAAAACCTATCTCTGGATAGAGTTTGGGGGAGAAATTGGCTGTGTTTACTCTTTAATATGACAAATCATGGCAGTGGTATCTCTTGCCTCTGCTATGCATGGGCAATGTTAAGTCTCTGCCTAGAAGAGGGAAAATATAAATTTGTAATGGTCCTAGTCATAGGTTTAAGAACCAGGCTTTGCAGAGCAAACAGTGCTTGGCTTACCTACCGTGCTGGGCTTGTGTGTATGTGGCTTGAGACAAGGCCCCTGGTGGACTGTCCGTTGTGGACCTGGTGGGAAGTGTGCTGGCTCGGGCTTTGCCCACCAGCCTCATCCCTGTGCTGGTGGTGCAGAATGCACTCATCCCACCCTGGTGAGTTCGTGCTGTCATGGGTGAGGGTAAATACACTGTGCGGGGGCACTTGTATGTGAGCCAGGCACACTGAAGACAAAAAAAGTACCCTGGATTCAAGCTTCCTCCTGTTTGAAGTGGAGAAGTGTTTGCTTAATGGTTTGAAAGTCCAGCTTAGCTTCTGTCAAGTGGTTTAATTTTAAACCAGCAGATTTGAACCCTTTTATGGTTTGGCAGCAGAGGAGTTAAAGTAGTTCAAGGGCAAAATTAAGAAGCCCGAGCTCAGGATTCTGGTGGGTTTTGTTTCTTAAAAGTTTAATTATGGAATGCCAGAATGGTTTCGATGATGGTATAATAAATTTTCACCTTTTAGCAGTTGGTACACCTTGCACATACCAGGCTGATACAGCTCCTAGTTAGTATGTTAGTAGTTAATATGTAGTTAAGCTTTAAGCTGTCTGGTTTCAAAAGGGTGCCTGGGTGTTAGCTTCATCCTCTCATGCTCTCAGCTTTCCTGCTTAGCACTGTGGAGAAAAACGTAGAGAAAAAAACCGTGGAGCTAGAACTGCCCTGACCTTTTTATGTGATCGCTGAGCCATAAGGATGCTTATGGGCGTGAGACAGTAATAAGAAAGAGAGGTCAATGGGGCTTTTGCCTCTCAAGAGAATGGTGTAGATTTGGGTTTACACCCTAGTTGAGAATTTATTCAGGAACTGACAGTAAAGAACGAGCTGTGGAGGACAGGGTTATATCAGGATGGAGTGGGGAAACAGTGCTTCCAGCAAAATCTAGAAGAGGAAATTTGCTGTGCTGGGTGGGATGGCTTCAGGGAGGAGAAAGAGACTTGGAGTAGAACTGCCACATTGGGGTAGGTCTGACCACGTTTCATTTCTGGCACTGCTACCAGCTGTCAGTGTGCATGTTGCTTCGGATTTAATTCAGATCGTTTGCTTTGTATGGTGGTGATCATTGTTTACAGCCATGAGGACACAACAAAGGCAGGAGAGGGTAATTGCAGGTATGCAGCAATGCTGAGGGCTCCCTCCCAGGATGGCATCTCCATTCAGCCCTCCCTGTGTTGCCAAGCTACTGAATGCCAGAGGCTGGAAAAGGAATCCATGTTCGGTGAAATGGTTTCCAGGACTTGAATATTCCTTTAGGAAATGAACCTCTTGGGCTGCCTCCATTCTTTTCCTTGTAACTTCTGCATAAGAAGCAAACCACACAGCAGGCTTTTTTGTTTTTGTTTTTTTCTCTAAAGCCCTGTACTAATTGTGTGTATTTAACACAGGTTTGGGGCTGAGGTTTTGACTGAAATTGCTGGTTATGCTGTATGGGGAATACTGGAGGGTGTATCAGCTTTAAGTCATCTCATGGCATTCATAAAGTGTAAAAATCACTGCGGGCATGGTACAGAGATGGTAATGGGCATAGAAATTGGTATGTATAACGCTAAAGTCTTAAAGTTCGTGTTTGCCTCAGTAGACCACATGGTTTCTAGTACAACTCTTTGCCAGGCCTTTACCTTTAGTTAAAGGAATTCTGAACTGGACATGATGTTTTGTAGGAATGGAATCAAGATGCCATCAAGTGATGTTGGATCCAGCAAACCTCTTGGTCACTTTCTCCCTAGCCTGTGCTTTCAGATGACTTGCAGCTCTGACAGATTTCACATAAAGCTGCTTAATTCTGGACACTCTTAGCCAAGCCAGTATTTTCAGCTCTCTCACTGGTAATCCCTCAGCATATCAATGCCAGCCACAACTGGAGCATCATCTTCCTGCTTAGAAAGCCCATATCCGATCCCAGAGACCACAAGGAGAACAGTTTTCCTTCTGTTTTTGGTCATGCTAGACTTTAAATGTAATAGATATCTCACCACTTGCTAACCAGCATGCTGTCTGAGTGCAAGCTTTTCAGGAGACTGCATTTATAATGCACGTATCTCTGCACTTTCATAACTGCTAAAAGTGATATTGTGGTGATTTTTTTTTTCCTATACACATCAAATCTTCAGCTTGACAACTGGATCCAGTTCAATTTTGAACTACTTAATAGATTCCAGCCTTTTCCTGCTGCGCTGTGGGCAGAAATAAATGACAGTCAGACCCCAGGTTTCATGCTGCATTTTTCTGCCCAGTTTCCCCTTCTTTCTCCTGAAATGAAAGGATGAAAAAAAGAAGAATCTTGCAGTCTATTGGTAAAGTGATCCAAGCAGCTATCTCACAGCATTCTGCTGTGAGCTCTCAACATCTCAGCTGCTCTGATCATCTGATTTTATATTCCTATCCTGTAGTAAAGGTTGTTTTCACATTTATGCCTTTTGATGGAGACTAAGGGGTATTTTCATTTGATGGGATAAGCAAGCACATACAGCCACCTTGGAGCAGCAGATGTGCCCTAGCTCATCTTATCTTCTTCCAAAGTCACATGTTACCCATCTGTAAACTCAAGTCTCTGGTGCCATCAATCACAGAATCATGAAATGGTTCGGGTTGGAAGGCACCTTAAAGATCATGAAGTTCCAACTCCTCTGCCATAGGCAGGGACACTTTCCACAAGACCAGGTTGCTCAAAGCCCCTGTGCCAGTGCCTCACCATCCGCACAGGGAAGAACTTCCTTATATCTAATCTAAATCTCCCCTCTATCATTTTAAAGCCATTCCCCGTTGTCCTGGCCTGTCCCTACCTGCCCTTGTCAAAAGCCCCTCTCCAACTTTCTTGTGGGTCCCTTTAGGCACTGGAAGCTGCTGTAAGGTCTCACCAGAGCCTTCTCTTCTCCAGGCTGAACAAGCCCAGCTCTCTTAAACTATTTCCATAGCAGAGGTGCTCCAGCCCTCAGGGCACCTTCATGGCCTCCTCTGGACTCATTCCAGCAGGTTGTAGGCCCCAGAGCTTTATGCAGTATTCCAGGTGGGGTTTCATGAGTACAGGGGGAGAATCTCCCTTGACCTGCTGGTCACACTGCTTGTGGTGCAGTCCAAAGCTGCATCACTGCTTATAGCACTTCTCTTTACCCAAAGGATCTGAACTGTCCTTTCACCAGGGGCTAGATTCCAATCTCCCTTCTTGAACACTTTCAGAGCTCAATAAGGGTATTTAGAGGGTAAGGTCCTGTTCATTGCATGCTTTGGTAGCAGACTCCCTTTTATATCAAGAGAAGCTGCTTCTTGGGTCCAGTGCAGGAAGATCATCCAGGACTCTTTGACTTTCATTGCAAGTAGGTAGGCCGCTAGAAAAAATCATTCCTGGGTCTATTTTTTATGCTGAACAGGAAACCTTGGTGGCATCTGATTTTTATTTATTTTTTTTTTTTTTATCATTAAAGGCCAGGTTTTTAAAATGTTTTTCCTTTTAATACTTAAGGCCAAACCCTGCACACTGATTTGCATGACCAGACCCTGGTTGCTTGATTTTGCTGTCCTGCAGTGATCTGTTCAGGATCTCTGAAACAAATTAAGTCAAACAAATATTAAAATGAATTTGTTAAAAAAAAACCAAACAAACCCAGAACAAAAAAACAAAATAAAATCTGTCTTTGACAAGAGCCAGAGCCTGGACTGCCTTTTCCCAGACAGATGCTGGAGGACTGTGGAGCACTCAGGTATCTTTTTCAATGGGGCTCACATCCTTATGTAAGTACGCAGACATATTTCTTTTATGCATTCATAAAAATATAAATCAAAGCAGCATGCTGGTTGAACGAAAGCATAAAAAAGGTCAGCACCAAATATAGACTGTTTTAGAAATAATCTTTAGCGAGAACAGGCATTTTAAAAATTATTATAAGCAAGAGACGTCTACACCATCCAGCTGTAAAGCTTTTCAGGTTGTATCGGTTACTGTGTTCTCAAATCTGTCAATTCTATCACAAATAACATGCAATTTAATTTTTCCCTTCAAACTCCAGCTCCCAATTTTTGGTGATTTAGTGAGGATCTGATTTTTTTTAATCCATTTTCAATTACTGAGCTTGCGAAGAACCTTTGGCTTCTGAACAGCATTCAAAAATTGTCGAGACCAAAAGGGCAAGTTTGGGCATTGGTTTCCTTTAAAATTAAGATTTTGCTGCTGCTTCTGTAACTCTGAGACTGGTTCAAAGTCAGGAAGCTGATGGTCCTGTGCTCCTTCAGTAATAAATTGATGGAGAGAAACTTCTCCATAGATCTTGGAGGAGATGCCTCTTTTGAAGGTTAGATGACTTTCTGCCTGTCTGCTGCTGAGGCTTGCTTTCCTCTTGCTTTTTGGTGTCAGCCCTGGTTGTTTTAGGGGAAGGAGTTGTACTTGCCCTGTCTTTTAGTAGTAAAATTTCCCTGCTGAAGAGTACAGCAGTGATTTTAGGACTGGGATGCAGGTGGGCACTTCAGTGCCAAGTTCCCCCCTCAAAGCATCTCAGCAGTGACATCCGGCTTTGTTCCAGGTTGTACTTTGTTAATGTAAAAGCATTAAGTGCAATAGGTGACCTAGGAGTGTGTTAACGCTGCTCAGAAATCCGTGTTGTTTCAGCATGACACTTAATCAGGTGTTTGAGTCCCAATGCACTTTAAGCTTACCCTAAATCTTAAGCACATGTTTAAGTGTTTTGCTGACTAAGGTTGAGATTTAATAACAATACCTGGCTTTTATACAGCACTTTCCATAAATTTCACATCATGGGGATTTTAGAGGAGAAAGTGAGGTGAATTGAAAACTCAGAATGGCCAGGCCCTAAGCAAGGTCAGCAGCAGCACAAAGTCTATCAGGAGCCAGTAAACAGCAGCATACTCATGGGGTCAATACTGGGTCAAGTCTTGTTTAACATCTTCATTAATCATATGGATGATAGGATGATTCCTTAGATATTAAGAAGAAATTCTTCCCTATGAGGGTGGTGAGCCACTGGAACAGGTTTCCCAGAGAAGCTGTGGCTGCCCCATCCCTGGAAGTGTGGGAAAACTGAGGACTGTGAAGGTACAATAGCTTGAGTAGCAGCATACAGCAGTGTCGTGGCCAAACCAAAAATTTATTCCTTGCTCCAATTAATTCCTTGCTTCCATCCCAGTGGGTTGGTCACCATGCCTGGTGACTAGCCTAACTGTACAGACATGCTTACATGGCTCCCAGGGGCAGTTCAGCCCTGGCCCCATCTTTCTGTGACAAGCAGGGGACCAGGACCAGTTCAGGGACCTGTGTGTAATGCTCAGGGCTGGAAATCCATACCAAAATCTTGGTACCACTTGGTGCTGCAGCTCCACCCATTGCACGACAGACAGCTGCTAGAGGAAGGCTGCAGCCAGAATTCGGTTGCCGACAAATCCTACCAGCCCTCAGGGTGGGACCTGAGGAAAGGATCCCAGGGCAGGATCCTAGGACTTTTTGTCTGCTTAATACCAACCACCCAATGTTACCTCGAGGGCAGGGAGGGCAGGGAGAAGCTGCAAGAGCAGCTGAGAAAGGGTCACTTTTTATTTGTGCATCTATTCTGCTCATTTGCTGTACATACAATGCAGGAGATGCAACCTGCAGCCTGGGTAGTTTTTACGCCACTGAAGTCCCAGCTGAAGGCCACAACCAAAGGCATCACTGATGCTGTTTTTACCAATGATTACCTGATTGATTTAAGGGACCTTTCTTTAACCCTCCCACTTCACAGTCTCCATCATCCAGGCGTGAGAACCAGAGCTCCCATCCTGAGGTAGGGGTTCCATTGGGTGCTCTACATCTGCATAAGAGAGTATCCCAGTTGGGAATTAAATAACAAAAAACAAGGACCGGAAATAATAACAGGGTGCATGAAAGAAATTACCAGGTGACCCAGCATGGCTGTGCAGAAGGCCTTGTCCTGCAGAACTGTACTCTGGCTGAGCACACGAAATGGCAGGTTGAGACCTGCATTTGCCCTGCTTTCTTGATTTTTGCCTTCAGAAGGGTTTCTGGAGCACTTCAGATACAGGCTGTATTTCCAGCTTTCCTGGGCAATGCGTGTCCAGCTTTGTGTGCCTCAGCTTCCCTGCACATCACATGGCACTAATGTAATTGACCTTCACCAACTGCTTTAAGGGTTACGGTTGACAAAAGACATGATAGGATCTCAGTATTACGATTTATTGTTGTATTTATGTTCTTAGCTTGCTGGTGCTACCCAACGACTGTGTTCATCTCTTTTGTATCAAGCTTTTCTCTTCCTACAGTGGCTGCAACTGGCTGATAAATTATTTTCTAGCCTGCTTTGTTATATCTGTAGAAACAAGAACTGTTGCAGTTTCTGCTCAGGAAATGAAAGTATTCCATCATCCTTCGCACTAGCTGGGAAATTCAGGTTGGTCAGCTAGACCAGCATTCCCAGGTACCTTCTTGGTGCTGGCTGATGGCAGGGTCTGAAACAGCTTCCACGCAGGCCATTGTGGAAAGCCACTTAATGAAGCTCACAGTGTCCTTTAGAGGGGCAGCTCAAGTGTTCAGCAGAAAATGAAGGGGTTTTGACTTTCTGCCTGTGGCAGGTGGAAAGAATTTGCACTCAGATGTTAGTAACAGATGCCATTCTCCCTTATGATTTTCTTTGCATGCTCAGGAAGGTCCTTTCAGCTAATGTTTGGTATGTTGTCCCCCTGGGATTTCAGTGACTTTTACTGTAATAGGATTTTAATTTTAGCCTCTAATATGAAATTATGCTGGTCTCCAGGTACATGGGAAAATAATTTTCACACCAGCTCCATTCCATGGCTTCATAGCTGTGAGCTGCAGCTGGGCGGGATGGTGGAAATGGGAGGCCAAAAAGCAAGGTATATGGAGCCAGAGGTGAAAAAGTGCAAAAGGTGAAATGCATTACTGATGGTGCTTTAACATGACTCCCTGAGACCTCCAGAGGTATTAATTCCCACTCTTAGTAAAAGCGTTCCCTCTGTCTGCAAGCTTGTGCCAAGTTCTGCATAAAGGGGACGATCTTTGACATTGAAATAGCTGTGCTTTACACCTGCATTCATCCCACCTCACTGCAGGCACATATCTGAGACATCTACATGATTGCTGTGGTCATGTTAGGGTTATTGCATAGTCAGTGGAAAGAGAATAGCAGCTCCAGAAGGCGATTCAGCCTTCCTTGCAGAGGGATGACTTCCCTGTGGTCACAGCTGCCTCTCCTCATTGACGACAGAAGAGTAGAGGGTGCCTACAGTCCTAATGCTACATCTTAGGTAAGATAATTAGACCCTGAGCATCTAAATATTGCAGAATCAGACTTTTGAACTAAAGCAGAGGAGCCCAGCATCACTGCAGAAAGGATAGATGTTGCAAACGTCCTTCCAGGGATCCAGATCTAGCCAAAGATCAATGCACTCAGCATTTCAAAGACTTGGCCTCAAAGTCAAAAGGGAGCTCAGGATTCTGAAAAATCAATATTTCAGGCTGATGTAATGCACTCAGACTAAGCCCCAGCTATTACTGTAAACACAATATACATTTACACTCTTAAATTTCTCACTCTTATTAAAAAAATAAAAATCTATGGGTTTACGGAAGCATTAAACCCACATCAAATGGGTTGAAGCAATCTGTTCCTACTGTTTACACTGGCCAAAAAAATTGCTTCTGATGCATTGAATGAATCCAGCAAAGCTGCAAAGGATTGGATACACTCAGATTGATCAAAATAATCACTATAATAGAGCAAGAAAGTGATGGAGAGCTTGATAGAACACAAAACCAGACTGTTCAGTTATTTCAGTGTGATTAATACACAATTATTCCTATCATTTGATTTTGTTCTCTTCTGACAGTCAAACAAGTGACCTGAAATTAAAATGTGTATCTGTGCTCTCAAAGCATTTATTATAAAAGAGTTTAAAAAAAAATAAAATCCTGAATTATTTTCCAAAAATTGGGTGGCATTTGGGATTTAGTACTCTTTTCAAAGGCTTCATTCACCCAAAGTTGACATGTTCAACAGTGATGAAACACAACTGTGTGTTCCTTGTTGTATTTGAAGAAGCACTTTCATAGTTAGTTGGTTGAGGTTTTCTGTTAAGGAAAATAAATAAGTTCCAGTAACAATTTTCAGACTGGAGAATTTTAAATGAAAAACAGTCATTCAGAAAATACATCTTGTGGTCACATACTGCTATTCTGCGTACTCCCTAATTTCAAAGGTCCTAGATCTGTAGATTCCAGTTCCAAATTATACTGCATTTCTCCTGACCTTGCTTTTTTGGGATCCTCAGAGAGGAAAGCAATGCACTCCCTGATTATGCTGCTTGAGGGACACCTGCAAGTCTGTAGATTGTTTTGGTCCTGTCTTCCAGGCATTGCTGGGCACTGAGGTTCTTCAAGCATTATCCTGGAGGACATGGACCCATCATCATCATCCTGACAGGCAAATTTAGGAGTCAAAGACATATTCCAGGTTTTTCCAGGGAATCTGGAATAGTTTCAAATATGTTATATGTACTAAGATCTGTCTTCTCATTTTATTTATTTTATTTTATTATTTTATTTTATTTTATTTTATTTTATTTTATTTTATTTTAT
>WYDI02019780.1:0-69385 GCA_009867235.2 Psittacus erithacus | reverse complement strand
CAGGACACCTGACCCAAGCTGGCCAAAGAGGTATTCCATACCATAGCACATCATGTCCAGGATGTGAACCGGGAGATGCCCGGAAGGGCTAGCTCTCTCTGCTCGATCGGCGAGTGGTGATTGTATTCTCTTCCCTTGCTATTTCCCTTATCATTGTTATTTTTGGTGGTAGCAGCAGCGGTTTGTGTTATACCTTAGTTACTGGACTGTTCTTATCTCAACCTGTGGGAGATACATTCTTTGGATTCTCCTCCCCATCCCTCCGGGAGTTGGGGGCTGGGGGGGGAGGACAGGTTGTGTGGAGGAAAAAAACGAGCAGGCTACATGCTTTTCTAATTTACGACTA
This sequence comes from Psittacus erithacus, assembly GCA_009867235.2. Classification (NCBI taxonomy): domain Eukaryota; kingdom Metazoa; phylum Chordata; class Aves; order Psittaciformes; family Psittacidae; genus Psittacus; species Psittacus erithacus. The sequence goes on along the minus strand of WYDI02019780.1, from coordinate 69,039 downwards.
AGCTTAAACCACGACAACAGGTCTTCACTTGACTTTATATCTTCTTTGTTAACCTACAGCCTGTATGAAGTGATTAGCAAAACTAAATGTAGGTGTCTTCCTGTCTTCTAAGTGTCCAAACTCCACTGCAGTCAGTGGATATATAGCCAATACAGTCAGTGACCTAAGTGAATATCCTTAGAAATCCCAAGTAGACATACGCTGGCTAGTCAACTGGGAGCTCTCTAGGCTCCCTTGACTTCTTCGTTGACGAGAGCGCTGTTGACATTGGTATGAAGACTGCTGCATTTAATTGTCTTAATTTGGAGCTGTATCCCGTCAAAATGTTGTAGTTTAAGCTAAGCCACCTAGTCTCTTTGTTTGGTCAGGTGTAAGAGATGGACATCTTCTCAGGGCCGTTTGTTCTGCCTGCTTTAAACGTCTAATTTAAACCATGAAATCAGGGCATAATACTGCCAAAATCTGTGCGTGCTCTGCCATTGTCTGTAGAAGTCTATATAGTTGAAAACAAAGCCTGTTAATTGTTTTACAGTTACTGTTATCAATTACAGGGCAAGATAGAATGTCTCTTAATTAACTTAATAACCTGGTAGGTACGTTTAGACATAGCTAATTAGAGCTTTCTTGTAATTTGGCCTAGGATTAATAGGCTGTGAAGGCTGTTTCATTTGTATTAAATGCATGGACAATCACAAGGAAATTGAAATTTGAGCCTGCATTGAATAACTAATAGAGGACCTCAGGTTTTCACAGTAGTGAAAAATTATTATCTTTATAAAGAATTAATATTTTAAGTCACTAGACCTGTTTTGGTTTTTGTTTTGCGGTTTGGGGGGGGTGGTGTTTGGTGTTTGGTTTTTTTTTGAGTTTTTTGTGTTTTTTTTTTTTTTTTCCTCTCCCTCAAGATCTGTTGCAAGAGCTATTTGCAAGAGCTTTAACGATATGTGCATTAATCTCTCTCTTGGAAACATCCACAGATCAACCTTTCACATTTTCTTGTACTAGTCTATCTTGCATAGTTTAATAAAACTAGTGAATGTAAAAGCATATGAAGATACCATTACGGAAGGAAGTAGAAATAACTGGTTTTATTTTTGGTTTGCAGGTTGCAAGGTAAAATCCTTGGAGGAGATAACTGCCAGTGTTTCTGGAGCTTATATCACATTTCTGCCTGTTCTTTCTTATTTGGTCAGGGCAGAACCTAGTTTGGGGCAATACAGTGGGGGAACCAGCTGAAATGAATGTATTTGCACCAGTGCTCCAGTCTATAGTGATCATGGAAGTTCTGTTTCACCCCTTTTCTGTGCAGCAGTGCATCTCATGTGTACAAAGGGAATTAGTAGCTACTGACGTCTGAACAGGCTCCTTCACTTCTTACACAGATGGAAGCAGGGAAGTTCCACTGATAGAAAAGACAAAAGGGCAGAGTAAAAGGAATTCGTACACAGCAGTGGAAAGAAGAAAGGAGGAGAGAGATTATGGGTAGTAAATAATTCATCTGGCAGCATGGAGACTCAATCTGCCATGATTTTTTACTTGTTCTGATAATGCATACTGTGCAGAACATGTTATAAAGGTAGACAAAACTTTTGATTTTTCTTATTTGAATTAGGTGAAATTGTGAACAAGTAGAAAATTTAGAAACTTGACCTGGAAAGGCAAAAAGTATAGTTGATATTTTTGAGACGTGTATGTGTCTTGCATTTCTGTTTTCATGCATAGTTGAAACTTATCTGTTGAATTTTTCATCAAGAAATGAATCTCATTTTCAAAGATCTTGTGCCATTTTTATTCTGCTGTTAATGCAGAGGCGGCTTCATTGAGACTAGTTGGTCTTTTCCTTTTCTTTTTCTTGTGAAACCTTGCCTACTTAGCACATTGTGAGTCAGATCAGACTGTTGCTAACCAAAAAGGAATTTTATTTTTGTAAGTTGTTGTACATTTAAGTTTTTCTTATTCAATACCTTCACTTTTATAATTTTTTTTAAACATTTCAAAGTTGTGAAAGTATATTTAGAGTACCATGTAATATGTTATTCCTGCTGTCTATTAAGATGTCATCCAAGTAACAGATGAGAGCATTAAATAAAGTTTAGGTAATTTCATCAGAAGTTTATGATAATTTTACTAGGTGCTATGATGAGAATAGCCCAACAGGTTTTCCTAATGATGAGAGTACCCCCCTAACAGGCATTGCTAATCTGTAATATCTGTTCAGTGAAGTTTCTGGTTCTACCTAAAAAAAAATTAGCTGAGAGCTCACTAAGTACAGTTACTACCTATGTGAAGTTTTTTGCCTTGTTTTATGGTTTGTTGGGATTTTTTTGCTTCTTTTGCTTCTCCCACCCCTCCACCCCATGGCATGGCCAAGCAACCAAACACAGGCAGAAAACCTATTTCCTTGTAGTTGCCAATTTGCTGGGATGACAAGAGTCTCAAAGGAAGCATGAGCTTGAAGAGCATGTGTTAAGGGCTGAGCAGATGGAGTTAGGTCCTTTGGGTGGCAGAATTTGGTAGGAGGGCAAAGGCACTGAGAATCATGGAGTTGTGATCCTACTTCTGTGTGTGTAGCAGAAGGATGTGGAAGCAGGTAACACCTCCTGCATGTGAATGTGGATTTACAGAGTGTACATCTGAAATTGTTATCACTGCTGTTGTTATCACTGCTTGGGGTGGAGGTGTTCTTTGCACATCTTGCAGAGTGGTAAGCTGGAGACCACTTTCACACCTTGCTTGGAGCGGCTTGAGAAGCAAATCCATAAGAGCTTCTTCACTCCCCTTTTGCAGCAGAATACTCGTAGGAAAGAGCTATGTCTTTCTTAAATGGCAGGCTTTGCAATCTGTGTCATCTTTGTGTCAACTTGAAGCTGTATTTACTTTTAATGCCATCTCTGAAAGTGCTCGAGGCAAGTCAGTTTGAGGCTTAGTAAACAAATAAGTAGTATTTTTATTTTTTTAACCCCATGCTATTTTCAATTCATGATGATTCGAACAATGTTATTTCTTTTTTTGCTTTAGGTGCACAGGATCAGTACAACTGATTTATTACTCCAGAGAGATAAAAGTAGCCTTTACCTATAGTTCTTTCATCTTTTCTAATTGCCATCACAGAACAGAAGTGATTATGCTCTGAGACAGTGCAGATCACTCAGGCCTTATTGTCAATATATTAACAGTAGATAAAAAGTGGTCCTTTTGAATAGGAACTAATTTCACATCACCTTGGAATGGAATTTTTTTTTTTTTGGTACCTTGTGCTGTTATGTTCTTTAGTTTTATTGCTGTGTCTCAGGATAAAGTAACAAATCATATAATCGGTTTTATTTTATTAGGTCTGTTTCTGTTAATTAAAGACCTCTTCTTCTAACAAGCAAGTCAGTGATAGCAACAATCAAATATCATTTGTCGTACATTGATACAAGCATTCTGAAATTTTTCATCTCTGTACTACCTTTTTTTATTGCTGCATTAATTTTGTAACATATTATTAATAGATTGTCACCTGTGCATGCCTTTAATAAAAACAAGATGATGATAACTGAGATACATGCATTGATGCTATTAATTTTTAATCCAAGAGAGAAAAATGATTTTCAAACCATGATTCAGAGAAATTATTTCAATTACAAGTCAGCTATTACAGATTGACACTTTTCCTTTGGTAAGAGAATTCTCTGTGGTGGAATTCCTACAGCTATTCTGGTCTATCAGAAGCACAAGATTACATCTTTCCACTTGTCACTAATTCTGCATTTTGGCAGAGGAAAAAAGAAAGGTTTGCTGTTAAGGGTGTTGCCAAGCAACTAAAATATGAGTTTCTCCAATTTCTAGATTTTTCTTGTATGATGTATATCAGAGGGTTTTTCCTACCTTGGTGAGAGACAGTCTCAGTGAAGTTAGACTCCATAGCTTTGCCATTTCTAAGATTAGTAACTAGATTAATTTCTTCCTGTGGCTTCCTGTGGAGTTCCATTTCCAAACCAAAGACACTTTATTTATTTATTTATTTATTTATTTGGTTCCCTGTAGATAGTTATCAAAAGTCACATCAGGGATGATAACGGCTTCACAAGACGTGAGATCGAGCATGTTTTCTCCTTTTATTCTCGGAAGTTAAATTTCTCTTTCTGAAATGGAAAGCTTGTTTCTGTCTCATTTTTACTTATACCTAATTGTTTATACTACTACTTGAATAAAAAGAATGGAAAGACTTGGAGTGGACAAAGATAACTTGTTATGATAATAATTAAAGTAACTTATAACTTATTATGATAATAATAACTTATTATGATAATAATCCTATATGCAGTTACTCATGTTTACTGTTTGTGGGTATACTGTCTCTTAAGTATTCAAATAATTTGGGGTAAATTTGAGCAGGTAGTTGAAACTGGGTTGTTTAACGTAAATTCCAGTGGATACATGACTCTGTGGGCTAAGAGCACTTCAGACATGAACACTTCATATGGCAAAGCTAGTAGTAGTTTGAGAAGATAGATGTTTCCATCTGTTTTCTTCAATGTTGAAAACAGGCTTTTCCTTTATAAATGCTCCTTTACTTTTGGTAAATACTAGATTAGTTTGGATGCAATATCCCACTAATTCTTTGTTTTGTTTTAATTTTCTAAAGGAATTGATGACCAAGCTGATAACAGAGACACCTGACCAGCCGATCCCATTTCTAATTGATCATCTTCAGTCGAAACACGGGAACCGCAATCAGCTTCAGAGGACCTTGTCTGGCTCTGCTGCCCTTTGGGCAGAAAGTGAAACATCAGGTATGTTCTGTATGCTGGAAAGGGCTAGTCTTCAGTATAATCTTCCCACACTTTTGTCCATGATTTCCTGCATACATGCTTACCTACTGAACAGGTACTACTCTGTGGTTTTGAGCATGCACAGTAAATCCTGCCTGCCCAGTAGATACTGAATTGGATATATATTGCTGCCTCTCAGCTTAGCCTATATGCATATGTGAGCGTGAGTTGGAGTTACAGAGTGGAAACAATCACAGTCTCAATTAAAAGGGAGGTACATATAAAGGTCCCTTGATTTCACTGCTGTCCTCTTTGCTTTCCCTTCTCTTTGCTTTTTTTTCTTTACCTTCCTGTGGTGTACTTGTGCTTGAGATTAGCCTCTGTTGAGGCATTTTCTTTAATAATACACATTTTTTAACAACCCATCTTTCCAACGCTTAATGAGAGATACTATTACTGCTTTATGAACTCCAGTGTGAATAATTTATGATTGTAGATCTTCAGAATCATTAAAAACATTTCTGAAATGATATCTGCTCTGATTCTAAAGTAGAAATTTTAGCTTTGATATTCTGTGTCAAGCTACACTTAGAATTCGGTTTATATTTAAAAAGTGACTTCTTATAGATCTCAAATACTTGCTGATAGTCAAAATGCTAGCTACCTGCAAATTTACTTTTTACTTAAAATGAAAAGTTTTAAGCACAGGAAATCAAACATGTAAGAGAATAAGTGGAGGTTAAGGACATTTTTATAACAAAAAATAAGATGTTATGTTTTTAATGAAAAACATATTAATAAATTTCTAAATTTTGATACCTAGGAAATTTAAAAATATATGAAATTTCATAGAAATCAGAAATAGGAGAGAAAAAGAAGAGCAGACTTTAGTTTGGACTGTTAGGTCTTGGGTTTTTTTCTGGATTAATCGTTTATCAAGTCTTTGAAAAATGACCCTGCAAATGTTATAATTGCCTGATTTGATTCTTTTGACAGAAAATAAAGGAACAAGGAGAGATTTTAGAAGCTATGATAAACCTTGGCAGGTAAATGCAAAAAAACCTAAAAAGTCAAAGAGTGACCTTGCCGTGTCCAACATTTCTCCACCATCACCGGAGTCCAAGTCATGTAAGAAAGCTTCAGTACCTTATTAATTCCTGCATATTTCCAAACCCATAGTGTGTTTTTCTGATGAATTAGGATTAAAATGGAAGGCAAAGTCTGAGCAGTTGAAATGGCTAGATATATATGTTAGAAGAGTTTGATTCTTGCTTTACTTTCACTTAAATTATGAATATTTAATACCCTGTGTTGTCATCTATAGATAAAATAGAATTTTAGATAGATAAAAACCAGAAGCATATCTGGGTGTCTGCATAATTTTATATTCAGATACCAATTATGGTTTGATGTTCTATTTTCATTGCCATTTTGCATATGTAAAATCTGTTCTGTTGATATTGGTCCTAAAAGAAAATTTTTTTTCAGCAGGTCAGGCAATTCAAAACTGTGAATTATGAACAGATACTGTTCAAGATATGGGGGCAGAGTCAGCAGAACAGGTGTACAGCTCTGAAGGTTGCTGAAGAAATCTAAGTGTACACTGAAAGAAAAGGCAGAATAGAAATAGGGTGACTGAAGAGAATATTGTCAATGACCTGTAAAATAAAAGTAATAAAAATAGAGGCAGCAAGCCTTAATGAAGTACAGTGCTTCCTGTGTACTGGCTATAGAAGAAATCTAATTTTTAAGCTTGATTTTTAATGGAATTTTTACACAAATAAATATTTCTCCAATCTATGTGCTTGTATAGGTACACACCCAAGTGTGTATACAAGATATCTTCTCCAAAATAAACTGCAAAATTATATTTTCCTCAGTTGGCTATTGTAGCTTTTTGAAATTTCTAGAATAGCCCAATCTTTTTAGTAACTCAAGAGTGTGATTAGGTCAACCAGATGAGAACAGTGATTTATAGTATGCTGTAATTGGTGGCTTGCTGTCTTTCCTCTGAAAGCAAGATGGGGAAGTCTAGACTTGAGTGGAATCGAAGAAAAATCTCCCAGTGGCCTCAGTGGGTCAAAATATAGCTCAGCAATGGTTGAAGTAAATCATGATAGATCTATGCAATAGAGTCACTGTGCTTTTGGGTTATTGACAGTCTTGTATGATACGTTTTTGGTAGAATAAGTAACTGTAACAACTAAAAAATAGCTGTACAGGTAGATGTGTCCAGCAGCACAAATTTATGGATTATTTATTCTGAAAATGGAGCATGTGTCTCTGTTTCTTCTTCATGAAGCACATTCCCTGCTTCAAAAACACTCAGATCCCTGGAAGTGTTCAAGGCCAGGCTGGACAGGGCCTTTGGCAACATGGTCTAGTGGGAGGTGTCCCTGGCCATGGCAGGGACTTTGGAACTAGATGATCGTTTAAGGTCCCTTCCAACCCTAACCATTCTGTGATTCTATAACTATCTGTGGGCACATGAATTTTTATATTAGTCCAAAAGAAGCATGTAGATTTTGGTTCACTTTCAAGAGTAAATAGGGATATTGAGAGAAGTGGTCATAGTCACTCATAATCTGAGTTTAAGCTAATAGTCTTTGCTGGATAACAGCAGTTTATGGAGATAAACTGTTAGAAACAGTTGCCGAAGGTGTTGTGAGCTGTTCTTGTCATCATACTGTGTTCTTGTCCTCTCTTCGTGTGCTTGCACTTCAAACTCTGTTAGGCATAAAGTAACTTCCGTGCCGTCTCCCATAGATCTCAAGTTCTCAGTCTTTATCCTATGTAGCGATGTGACATCATGTCACTCCCTTCATTTGTGTGCCTGCTACAGGTTTCTTGCTTGTTGGTCCTTTGGTTGTCTTAGGAGAAGGACAAAGAGGAGGCTGGGCTCTCTACCATGTCACATGTCAAGCAAGGAAATAATTTATACACCCAGAATATATTTGGTATATAAATATGGACTCAAGGATCTGTCCTTGTGGCCTGAAGGGCATTTAATAATGCTTTTCAGTTGGTAAGGCTTGTTCTTAAGCTACCCAAGTCCCTAAGTCTAGCAGCAGAGTTTGTGGGAGTGCAGATTTACCCACAACAGAGAAAGATAGAATTAGGGTGTGCTTAAGGCAATTGGACATACATAAATACGTGACACTATATGCGATTTATTCTGAGCATGCTGAGAGAGGAGATTAATGTCATTGTAAGGCCATTCTGTTATCACTGAAACATCATGATGATTGTAGGAGTTCTTCATGACTAAACATCCCATTGATTTTGAGCAAGGGCAAGAAGGAGTCTTTGGGGACTACAGGCTGATCAGCCTTACCTTACTGTCTGGGAGGGTTACTGAGCAAATTTACCTGGAAGGTGTTCCCAGCTACAGCAAGGAGAGAAATATGATTTGGAACAGCGAGCATGGATTTATGAGATCATACATGTTTGATTAGATCAACTTGATTGCCCTCTTAGGTGAAATAATTGGTCCCGTAATCAAAGTAGTGGATGTTTACTTTAGCAAAACCTTGGCGAATCTCTCATAGTATTCTTATCACTCAGTTGGTCAGATTTGGCCTGGGTAAGTGGACATAAGATGTGTGGAAAGTTGACTCAGCTGTTGGATTCAAGGGATTGTGACTGGCAATGCAAAGTTCAGTTGAAAGGCCTATAGCTGATGGCATGCTTAAGGGACTGATACTGAGACCAATACCATTTAAAAGTCTTTATGTCCTGGATGATGAGGCAGGATGTTCTCTGATGTTTGCAGGTAAGACCGATCTCAGTCACACCTGAAATAACACACAAACAAGAAACTCTGGTATCCAAGGGATCTGACCACTTGTTTAGTATATTCAAAAACAAAGTTAAACAGAAGCTGCTGCTGTTATATGGCAAAGAAGAGGCTTGAAGCTAAGGCTTCTAGTGGGTGTGTTCATATGTATATATATGTATATATATACATATAAAATGAAATAGTTAGATGATCACATTCTCTAGTTGAAGAACAAATTCGAAAGTTTCTGAATAGTTTGTGGAAAAGACTTACTGCTTTCCAGCTAGCTACTTTTAGGCAAAGTAGTTAATCTCTTCGTCATCTCCATATTAAATCAGATCACAGATTACTCTTTCATTCTGCTTCAGTTCATAATTCTAACCATATCTCATTTACAATTACAATGTTGTGTATTTCTAACTGTCCTTGGTCAGTCTAGGACTTTAGACCATTGTTGTCTTAGCCTTTTAATATCCTGGTACTGTGTAGACCAGTTTGGCTGTGTTATCAAAGAACTCTAATCTGAATGTTAATGTAGGATTTAAATGCATGAGTAATTTTATGCTCAACAGCAACACACCTGATTTTGATTTTTGAGATGTAAAATGGTCATACAAATGTATTAATGAAATGTAGGATTTAATGAGCAACTGGGCTGATTCTGTCTGCAGAACATCTTAAAAATAAATGTATTTTGAGATGAAAACAGTACTAATCTTGTACCGTCATCCAGTAGAAATTAAAGGTCTGTTGATTTCTGGCAGAATTCATAATACATGGGAATGTGTCTGATGTGCATTTGGGGGGTGATGCACCACCAGGACATCAGAAGTACTGGAAAGCATGTCTTTAGAGTCTTCTGAGATGAGATGGGAAAGTCTTGTATACAAATGCTATGATGTAGAGATAATCTTCTTAATTGTAGGCAAATAATTTCAAAAGAAAATGTTTTATAAATCAAATAACAGAGATGAGGTTGAGGAAGGTAATGTGATGGGGGATTTAAAATTACTGATACAATGATTTTGAGGAGTTGAGTGAGCATAAAAAAGGAAGGTCAAAAAATTATGACAGGATTTTACTTAATGTGTAGTGACACGTGTATTGAAAATTATATATGATGGAGTTCATACATAGAGAAGATACTCATGTATTTCCAAATATCTCAAGGGAGGGTCATACAGTCTTTACCCGGTTCTGCATGTGTCACACAAAACCATACCCTTGAAAATGACCAGTGCTTGTTGATCCTATAGTTGGGAAGGTACAAATTTGTACTGTGAAAGGACAGACACATGCCATGTGATGTAATGAAGTAGATTTTAGTTTTAGTATCCATTCATTAGTTGGAAAAATAGTTAAGTAAGGAGAACCTTGTCTTCTCTAGCAGTAATAAAAATTTCAGTTCTAATTCTGCTTAACTTCCCACTCAGTTTTGGTTCAATAGAATGAGCCATAATCATTGTTCAAACAAATTCTATTGAAACTTAGAAATGTTCCGTGACAGCACATCTGTTTCGATATATTTTCACTGAAGTACAAAATGGTTTGTTGAAACACTGACTATAGTATCAGCATGCAGAGCAAATTTCCACCATGTTTTTCATTGGTTTCCCACCATTCTACTAGTGAGATGCAGTACAAGCTTCCTGTGTTTGTGTGACTTTTCTCTGAAATTAGGGGTCAGACCATTGTCTCTTGAGCACACTTCCTTACTTTCCAAGGATAGAGTCTTGGTACTTTCATTTTCCTGATGCAGATTGGTTCATATACTTGCCAGTGGCTTACTCTGGAAGCCTTGCAGCTGTGGAGTAGAATTTTGTTTCATTCAGCTTCTGTCCCATGACAAATTTCAAAATCGTATTGTTTCTCAAAAATTCTATCCTTTGGAATTTTGAAAAATGTGGTTTGTTTCAAATTGTCATGTATCAGATTCCAGCTTGTTGAAGGTTTTTGAAACTGGAAGGTTTCTGGAAGGTTTCAGAACCTCTAAGGTATTGTCATCTTTCTACATGGTTTTACTGTATTAACTTACTGCCTGTGTTTTGTTGGTACTGTTAGAATTCTATGGTGTGGTGAGTTCAATATAAATATGGAAAGAAAAGTCTGTCAAACTGCTAGTAGCCTAGAGTGAGAAATGCTGTAGAATATACAGTGTTGGTACACTGAAAGGAGAAGATGAGATGGCTGGAAAAGCAGGCAGTAAAGGAGCGTGTGATCTCAATATAAAACAAAGGTGATCAAAATCAGAGAGATTTCATTATAGAATTTCTTTTCTACTTTACCAAATATTTATATTTACAGTTAGCAAAAGTTTACAAAAAAGTAATAGGTAAAACATTTTGTTTTCTTTAAATAAGAAAAAGGATGAAAAAAACTGAAGTTGTGCTAATTAAGTTAATTGTGCTAGGGTCTATGAATTGAGGCAATTTTTTGTCACACCAAAATTTAGATAACTATTAATGTACATAATGGTTTCTAAACTAGGGAATTATAAATTAAATTATTGGCATTTAAAGTATCAACCAAAGTTGCAAGCTGTCCATCTGAATAGAGGCTAGTCATACTCTAAAGGCCTGTGTCTATTCCCTAGGAACCACCATAGCTCATTATTTCCATTGTCCTCAGAAAGAAATACGACTTGTCTTTTTTGAACACAAAGCAGAATCAGCCTCTGACACTTCAACTTGGCCCCCTTTTCCCCTCTCCTTATTGAGGCTTCCTGTGTCTCTTTCTTCCTACTCTTATCTCTGTAGGTCCTTTTTAATGTTTCCTTTGTCTTCTGTCTTCAAGAATGTCTGTACTTTCAGTCTAATGTATTAACTTCCCTAATACTAACTTAGGTTCCTGACTGGGTGTTGGAGATTGAAATGTACTCTGAGTTGTTGAACTCTCTGTACATGTCTGGTTTGAAGGTGACTTGGTTTATGTCCATGGGAGATGGAATTGCATTCTTTGTGACTGAAGGACTTAAACATACCACTGTCCCATTTCTTTATGTGGAAAAGGTGGCTGTTGACTTAACTTCAACCTTCCCTGTGGAGTTGATCCAAAGTGAAGCAGATTCTATAGTCAAGCAGAGGGCAGTCAGCAGTAGGGCAGATTTCAATAGCAATAGTTTTTTAGCACATTTTCCAATAGCTATCAGAACTTGAGAAGTCTGAGCATAATTTCTGCATACTATCATAAATAGGCATGCTGAAATTCCAAATGATCCTAAGATACCACTTCTTTTTGCATGATCTATAGGAGTCTGCATTTCCTTCTTAGCATTTAATGAAACTGAATTTTGTAAGCATAAATTTGTTGGTAGTTGTCAACATAATAAATAAATATTTCAGAACTGGCCAGAACATACTAGACACTATAGGCTTTGTTTTTGAACTTATTTTTAAGTGAGTAGTTAGCAACCATTAATAAATGCAATTGATCCCTTCTGTTGGAAATGTGGACTAGGCATCATCATCTTCTCACTAGACTGTATCGTTCCCAGAATGGTAATGCTGTGTTTGGAGACAACCCAGCAATTAATTGCATTTGGTGGTGGAGGCAGTGTATCACTTTGTTCAGAACACTGGCAAAAAGAACTTGTTAAATATCAGTTCCAGAGACAGCATCACTTTTGTTTTCATTTCTACAAATTGTTCAAAATGTTCACATTGCTCAGTGCAGCTATGTTCATTGTGGATCCTAAGTATCTCAGAAACTCTTGTTCTTCCCTGCCATTGTAAGTAAAGTTAGCTCAGTAGTGAGAAACTGTCATTTTAAAATTGAATCAAAGGTTTTGGTAACAGGCAATGAATCGGAGTCTGTAGGCTCAGGATTGCGCTTCCCAAAGACTGGGTTTGTTTAATTATCGGAATAAAGCTGTACAGCATGAGCAATAGGGACATGTTTTGTTTCACTGATTTTATGAAATGTTACCTTCATTTTATGATTTTTTTTAAAAAAATATGTATAAATGTTGTTTTACAAGCTTTATATAATTATTTTTTTTTTGATAAAATGACTAGCAAAGCCAAAAGTACCCGTTGCTCATTTTCATTTTGACATTTTTCCTTATTGGCCTTTAGGACACAAAATTCTATTTTGATGTAAGTGAAGTACCTTAATATGCAATATTTGTATTATATTTTTCTGTTATGGCATTATTTTTATTTTAATTGCTAATACTAATTATTCCTCTTTACCAATGAATTCAATCACAAGAATCATCCCAAGTGTACATTTATTTATAGGTGTTTTCATTTTTACTTCACATTGTCCAAAGAAAATATGTCCAGCTGTTAAAGTAGGATAGTTAAGTAATTATCACTCAAGGTGCTTGAGCTTGTAAAGTCATTGTGCAGCTTTTTTTCTACTGTAGGAGTCTGAACTACCAAATCTAAACTTCATCTATATATCTGTGTATATTTAGTGCCAAGGTCAATAGACCATCCTAAATGGGACTGGAGGACAAAACCGGAGAACCATGATTTTGATGAGCTAAATCATATTCTTCAAGAGAGCAAAAAACTTGGAAAAGCCCTTGAGAATCTGTCTCACAGTAAGTTGATTTTAGTTTCTTAATGTAACCATGCGGCCTGCATTGTAATTTGGAAGTATGTGTCAAGAAGGTGGTCTTTTGTTCAATGAAGACCAGGTTCATTGACATCATTAGTTACATTCTTCTGCTAACTGAAACTACTTCCCCTGCACATCCTTTCTTGTTACATTAGTTTTCTGCTAGTTTAGTGGTGTGAATTAGCTCATAAAGAGATCAACACAAGAGGCTGGCTTAATGAAAAAGGTGGAACATGCAGCAGTGAGACTGCTTCTTGGGTGGCAGCAGTTAGATTGGATTAACCTTAGTGAAACCTTAACCTCATTGGTGGAGATCAGACCTGTTATTAAAAAAGCAATTAGGTATTTTGTATCCTTGACCCCGGTTAATTTCTTCCAATGTTCAAAAGCAATTCAAATATTTTAAAGCATCTCAAATAAATACTCAAAAACATAGTAGCTAATTAATTCCTTACAAAACCCAAGTGTTGTCCTTTAAAAGACATGGTCAAACATGAGCAGTGTTTAAAAACAGTATACTAGTGTAAGGAGTAACCCTGAGAATTACTGGATATGATAAGGAATAGCTTGATAGCTTTTTTTTTTTTTTTTCTTTTCTCGTAGAAGAGAATTCTGAAGTACATTGACGGGAGCAAAGACTACTGACAATTATCAAAATCTTAAAAGTATTCTCTGTCATGGTACATGAAAATCAGGTGGTATGGGAAACACTTGAAAAAGAAATAGTTTCTTTCTCCTCTCATTAAATTTTATCCATGTCACTTCTTGATTCTCTGGAGAAATTGCAGATGGTGAGGTCAGAAACAGAGCTCAATAAAGAATGTTCTGTGGAGGATTTTGAGTTTCATCATTTTTCCAAATTGTGTCAAATATACCAAACTAATTTGTCCAGATTCCCTCTCTCACAAATGTTTTAGGTTAATCACAACAATTATATTCTGAGCAATTTTCATATTTATATTAATTATTGTAGTATACATTACAGGTCTCTTTTCAAATGTATTTCTAGTAAATTGGTCTATGGCTCTTAGGAAGGTAAACCACCTCCAGTTAGGGTCTCTTGATTTGCAGCTCCACTATTGCCTAACCGTGTTACTGTGATGGGTGCAAGTGTCTTTTTCAAGCCTTTCTCCTTTAGAGACTTGTTAGCAAGCTTAACACAGATACAGAAACTTTTTTCAGTTTCAGAAAGGGTTATTTATTCACTGTCTGGAGATACAAACCCATCAGATATGCAAGTTCATTAAAAAAGAACTAAATCCACTCTTCAATCCTAAATCTTTGTCTTTCCTCATGATTATTATGTAGGTTCCTCTGAGCTCTGGCTTCTTTATACCTAAAATATAGTTTGCAGCATTCTATACCTCTCTTTGCCTCAGAGCTTTCTAACTGGAGTACAAAACACTGCAGCTCATCTGGGTCCTGCATTGGACCATAGGTGAATGTACCTGGTCAGTGTTGTTGGAGTCAGATTTTCGTAGTTATTTCAGAAGTGAAACATTCTTCACTATTCCTTGTTAGTGCTTGATGTTTTCTGATGATTTAGCTGCGTAATACAGAATTTTAGTCCTATCCCCCGTAGTGCTTTAAATCACTTGCAGCCTGATACTAAGTTCACTTTCATGAATATGCTCTCTATTTCTTCATCCAGATCATTAACGGAAATATTGTCAGACCTCTTCATGATTCCATTTCAGATCTGACAGCCTGCCTTTGAAAGCTACTCAGTAAGTGCATTTTTTTACCCACCAGCTGTTTATCTAGCTTGCAGTGATTTCACCTAGTATAGTCTCTAATTTGTTTACTGGAGTATCATCTAGGACAGTAAACAAAGTCTTACTAGAGCTGAACTATTTTACATCTACTTCCTCCTCTTGTCCACTAAGCAAGTTTCTCAGTTGAGAAAGCAATAAGTTATTATTTAATATGATTCTTTCATGATAAATTCCTGTCAGCTGGTTCTTATCACCTTTCCTATCCATTAAAGGTTGATAAATTGTTTATTTAATAATTTTATCAAATACTCTTGCTGCTGTCAGATTTAGGCTTGCTGGTTAGTAGTTCCCACATCTTCCCTTTTTCTTTCTACAGAAAGATATTCACCCTTTTCTGTCCTCTCCATTCCTGAATGACGGTTGCTAATGGATTAGAGGTTTCTTCTTAAAGAGCACTGAAGTGCTCTAGAGTGAATTTCACAAGATTCCGCTAACTTAAATATATCTAAGTCATCAGAATATCTTTCAGCTTTCTGTCATCTTGCTTGCAGTTTTTTCCTCTTAAAATCACTAGCATTAAGCATCTAGCCACAATTAATTTTGTTTTAAATACTGAAGCAGTGACAGTATTGAATACTGGGATTTCTTTGTTATTTGCTTTCCTTCTCTTTGATATAGTAGTTCTGTATTTTACTTTCTCCCCCTTTCCTAGTGTATTTATAGTATCTCTTATTGTGTGGGTTTTGTTTGGGTTTTTTTGGGTTTTTTTTCTTTTCTTTTCTTTGACAGTGGTTGCTCATTTTGGACTTTAGCCTTTTTGGTTGTGTAATTTAAACACTTGCATCAGTTTAATTCCAAACTGTATGTCCTTATTTTCAGTTTTTGTACTCTTGATTTTCAGATCATTTCATGAAATAAACCTCTTGTGTGCTGAGATTTCTTACATATTAGGATGACGCAAAAATTCAAAATAAAAAATGTGACAAGTTAGAAAAAAAAGAAAAGATCATTTTGAAAATAAATTTGGATTTATTGTTCTCCCAAAGGTAGAATATGGATTGCACTTAGAGGGTTTCAGTGAATAGACGCATCTGGAACCTTAAAAGTGTTAAGACTCGTGAAACACATCTGTGCTGTATCCAAACAAACATTCCATGTGGTAAATTTTATAAAGGCATGGCAAAGTCCCATAGCTATTTTCTCCTGTGTTAATGCCTATTTTGGGCAGGCTGGTCAGTGCTTTTGGTTCTACAAGCACTTCTGTGCAATCTGTGGGTCTAATAGTACGTTTAATACTAATGTTGTTTCAAAGCGGCATACAATTTTTAAAGATAAGATTTGGATCTCATTGTGAGTTTCTAGGATTTCATTGCTGCTATGCAGCTGACACAGCCTGTGAATTAAATTCTAGTTTCTATTGCTTCATTCATTGTACAGTCTAGATACCTGCTTTGGGACAAACCTGTGTACTTCACACAAAACTAGAACTTCTAGATAGGTTTGGAAGATGAGGCTGAAGTACTTGCATGTCCGGTCTCTCCTGTGTTCAGTCCTCTTAGTGCTCAAAACTGACCTTCCTTATACTTGAAGCCCTCCTCCCGAGCCCCATCAAGACAATATGTAATTCTGTGTTGCAGTAGATCTGAGAAACCAAAAGTGGCTTCACACTCAATGTTAAAAGTATCTTTGGAGTTTTGAGAGACTGGAGAACAGTATTACCATAATTGTGGTCTACATGCATTGGAGATCGGTGATTTAAGTATACCGTTTTCCAGAGGCCTACCCATGCCGGAAAGCTGGGTTTTGCTTGCTTCTCCAATCAGCTGTGCATCATGGAAGTGGATTTTGAGCTATCAAGGCAACGATTTAGGGGAGATTTTGATTTATGAAGCAACATACAAGGGATATACTGTGCATGTTTTGTTTTCTTCAGTTGCAAGGCCTCTTATCTTTATTGCTGTCACCCTTCTTCCTCAGCTAATCGTAAGTAAGAAGAGTTCCGTGCTGATTCAGATGTATGCTTTTGTATTTCCCCTTTTGGTCTGGTTGTCTTTTAAACAGAGTTAAAATATCCTGTATAGCAAAGGATCTTGCTCTTAAATATACCTGTCTTCACCTCCCAGCTTCTAAGGGATAAAAAATAGATAAGAGATGGAAAACAGTGAATTCTGAGTGTTTTGCGTAGGAAAAGTGAGTACTGAAACAGCAAGAGCATACTGGAAAGTAGGTGTGAAGCCTGCCTGCTTTGTCAACAGCTTTACGTCTTCTATATAAACAGTTAAAGATTAGAGTGCATATTAAAAAAGTGTGTGTATTGGGTGTTTCAATTTATACATGGTAACAGCATTTGAAGACACATAATGTGTTTTACTATGAGAGAGGCACTTTTTTATAGTTGTATCTAGCCTTTCAACAGAGATAACCAACATTTTGTTAGTCATGTTTGAGTCCTTGTTAAGGCCAGGTGTCTACTACAGATCAGAGGGGGGAAACAAATTTATCAAGTTTTGAATGCAATTGACCTTGTAAGGTCAGAAACATTAATAAGTTAACATTAACCAAAGCTATTAGGTAACCAATCCAAGTCAGTTACTTCGAGGGTATCCCAGAAATACTGGTATCTATCTATAACCAGTAAGAAAAGAGTAGTCGTTTGTTTCTTCATATGGAAGAGGAGTAATCAATCAACAAATAATCAGTAAAGAAGAAAGCCGTCTGCAGTCTAGTAGGAAATATTGCTGAGAACCAGAAAGAATCATAGAATCACAGGATAGTTGAAGTTGGCAGGGACCTGTAGAGGTCATCTCATCCAAACCAACTGCTTAAGCAGGGCCACCTAGAGCTGGTTGTCCAGGCCTATATCCATGGCTCTTGATCAAGAAGAACAAAAAGATCTCTAAGTCCTTCTGGAGTATCTCAGAGTTGTTTCTCATAACATTAGAAACAGTTATGTTTATGCATAGCTTAAGAAAGACAACCATGATCTTACTCCTTTAAGAGAAAGTTAAAATAGGAAACATAAATCCTATGTATTGTTTATCTTTTATGGGGAAGAAGATAAAAACAAGTAAAAATCTCATAAAAATAAGGGTAGAACTAGTTCTGAAAAAGATCAGAGTCTGTTAATGAACCACTAAAATCATGTTTTGTGGATGAACCTGTGAACATGTGTGATGTGAGAAGTTTAATATATATATATATCACTATTTCTATACATTTGGCAGTCTGAAACACATTAGAATGGGGTTTCATTTAGAACCTCCTACACTATAGGAAACTATTAATGATTTATGTTGTGATTATGGAAAATGCGCTTGAATGGAATGCCATAACGTTCATCAGACACCTCTGAATTTTCCTTTTGAAACCTGACATTTCTGATGATGATGATGTGACTGCAAATGCACACCTGCATGACATGTTACTAGACTTTTATTTATTGCCTCAGGAGTGGCAATAAATTGTTCTAATTGTTTTAATACTTTAGAATTTTTGGGTTTTGTTTTTTTTTTCAGTCATATGCAGTTGATGTGAAATGGACTTTAGTCTCTAAAAAGGACTTCTTTAGTCTGTAAAAATTACTGATCCATGATCAGTTAAGCATCTAGCCCTAAATGTGTTCTACTAATTGAACCGTGAAACTAGTCGTCAGTATTCGGTAGAGGATTTTTCATTTCTTCTGTTCAGGCTGAACTTTAAAATCATGTTATTCTGTGTGAGATCAATGTTTGTGATTTATTTTGAGATCGACATTTTTAGATAAGCTCAATCAAACCTTTAAGGAAGATAATTTTATCTCAGTACTGCAGCTGTTATCTGATACTGCCTTTGCTCATAAAATCCGTTTGCTTTTAGCGTGATGTGTGAGTAATAATACAAAATAATGACATTTTTGAAGATTGAAACAGGAAGAACATAAACATAATTTTTGCTATTCAATTACAAAGTGGGGCTTATATGGCTGGGAGATGGCTGTTACTTCAGTTATAAGTATCTGTTTCCTACAGATGTTGAAATTTTTATTACCTTTGTGGCAGTATTTGCAATTCTGATCTAGCCTACTTGAAGTTGCAGGACTAGAGTCTCTTTTGGAGTTATAGTAACCTTTTGCTGGGACAGTATTTGCCTTGCCAAAAGTTTAGGTGGGGTTTGTTTGGTGGTCATCTCAGATATGGTACTTTCTAGTTCTTAGAAGTGGATTGTATTTGGGGGGTTGTAGGAGGGAGAGCCAGGATTGTCCTTGGCTGCTGGCTGTTGTGGGCTACCCATCTCAACCAACCTGCTGCAGTGTACATTTTTTCCTAAAATAAAGTGGTTTTAAAGATTATTCTCTTCTGAAATGACCTTGGCCTAGAAGAATATGTGGGACATTTGGTGTGTATTTTGCATCTTATTTCTCTCTGGTTGCCTAATTCATTACTCACTAAAGCTAGTCCTGAAGCCTGTGTTCTCTATTGGAGCCACTCAGAAATTTGGATATAGAAATGCGGCAAGTCTCAAACACTTGATTATTTTGCTGGGGTTTAAATTATTTTTTTTATTTTTTTTTTTTGAAGACACCATAGGGAGGAGAGGTTAAATGCGTGTTTCCTGGATACTGATGTATAGTGTGATATGTGGTGCCTTGTAGATGACACAGTTTCCCTTATTATCTGGCTTGATGTCAGGAGGAACATTGTCCTAATTCAAAATGAATACCACTACAGAAACTTGATGCATAGCTGTTTAATAATAGAAGGACATATGCTGCTCATTGGCAAGAACTCAGGTTTCAATTCAATATGCCTTCACAGAAAATATCTGAATTACTACTGGAGGAAAAATGTCTAATTTTGAAAGTTGTAAATGACTCAATGTAGGTACAGAAAATAAAATAATGCAAGAATATGTATTATGACAGTCAATGACAAATCTATAACAAAGTTTCTGTACAGAAATGACTGAGCTGGTTTGGTTCTTATGTGTGTATTTTCTGGGGGAAATGCTTTGTTTGGTGCAGTTAGAGCAACCATTTCATGTCCTTTATATTCCAAGATTTTATAAGATAAATAATTTCAATTTACCTTGTGTTTACATGGTGTAAACAGGAACAGAGGCTAGAAATTATTATGCTGCCAGCTGCAGTATGGCATGAGGTTTTACCATGGGAGATGGCCTGTCCCACTAGTGAGGGAACAAATGCTTCCCCTGATTTACAGTGGATAAGAGAATACAGTGGGACAGTTAAATGCTAGGCAGTTGATATATAATACAGTATTCTTGTGTTCATGCTCAAAGCTGCAGTATAAATAATGATAGAATAGTAATGCTGTTTCTGTCCTGGAGTTTGTTACAGAACCTCTGTGTTCTGTTACAACCACTATGAGATTGACAGTCCAGCTGTCCACAAGTTCTCCAGCCTAGTCCAATCACACAAATGAATTTTGTCAAGTTAGTCATTGTTGCACTGAGATTGTCTTCGTATGTCCAAACTGTGTGACAAAACCTGTCTTGTCAAATCCCAAAGGTTTTGTTTGGCAAGTAGGAAAACTGGCTGTCGGGAACTCTGTGGCCATCTTCTGGATATTTAGGAAAATGCATAAGCGATTTGCTCCCATTGAGCTGAATAATGGTAGTCTGGCATATGTTAAAGTCATAGCATTTTGTTTTCTCATGACTGGGTACATATTACAGTTGTCAGATGTATGTTATGCATTAAGAAAAAATATGAGTCTTAAAAAAAATCTCAACTAATTTTTTTGTGTGTTACGTCTTCCTATAATTATTTAAGGACCACAAATAAAAGCATAACTTTCACTCTTACCAGAACACCTATTCTAAAGTTTCTGGCATGTATAACATGAAGATATCACAAGCTTTTAAGCTACTGTAAAGCTGATCACGAATAATACATCATCTTTGTTTCTCCATTGTTAACATTGTGCTGCAGCAGATTGCCATAGGGATAGAAGATTGGGAACAGAAATCCAAGGTAACCATGTAAGGAATGTTTTTAATAATCCATGCTAATTAAAAAAAAAAAAAAAAGAGGCATGATAAACAACTGGTTTAATATTTTAGGTAAAAAAAACCAAACGTAAACTACATGGCTAATACAGTGAGATCTGCTTTTGGGCAATTTGCCTAATGGAGGCATGAAATAGTAATTAAAATATAATAAGTATTAATAAGTTGCATTGTTATTAAATTCTCTGGTAGTCATGTTTCACTTAATCTTAGTGGGCCAGTCCTTTCTTGCAGAGGGTAGCTTGTTCTTCCAGTTCTTTTCAAAACCCAAGCTATTGACAGGATTAAAGTGTTCCAGTTGAGAAGGGCTGTGCTAGCATGAGCAGCCCCACTCCAGATTTGTTGCTGATCAGAGATGGCAGTAGTTGTGGCTGTGGAGCACTTCTGAAGGTCTGTGAAAGCATGTTCAGACCAATTACTTCATTGTTCCAGCACAGAGGGTCATTACATTTAAAGCTAGAAACAAGTGCCCTGAGTCTGTCTGTGTAATTCACCAGATAGCTGAGTGGGCTGGGTATTTGTGACACCTGATCAAAATTCAGCACCCTTAATTACTTGTAAAAGTAAGAACTTTTAAAGCATAAAATTGGCAGTTAGGTATCTAATTCCCACTGTGAACCTTCTCTGTGAACTTTAGCTGATTGATTGTGTCAGGCAAACCTCTCACACCGTTAGTGGGGAACACTGCACTTTTTCATTGCAAAAAATAAGAATGTAAGACTACTGTACAGTTGTCAATCATAGTATAATATAAAATTATAGCAAATGTTCTCTGTGAGAAACAGCTGCTATGAGAGAAAGGGTAAAGCATACTTCTTTATTTCTGAAGGATTTGCCTTTGACATCAGAAGACCTTCCCCTGCAAAGGCAGAAGTCCTTTTTCAAGAGTTCCCTTCTTATCCACTGCTCAGTGACTTGAGGCAGAGCAATGATGAAACAGCCCCTAAGACTTCCATTCTCTGTGTTCACCATCATTCAGAGTCAGGCTCTGAATGCTTTAAGCTGAAGGAAGTCAGAAGCAGTTGTTCCTAAAAACATAAATTCTGACAAAGCCATTGGTTTCAAGGTTGAACAAACTAGATTTGTCAATTTTTCTAGTGTTACTGATTTTTGGTGATTTGAATTAAGTTGTGAGGAGAAAAGGCTACAGTTAGAGGAAGTGGCTAACTTGTTAGATAAAAAGATTTTAGTGTGTGGACATTCTGGCTACATTTATGGATGTTTTGTCTAAACCTGAAATGTAGCTATTTCCATTCAGAATAGTTTCGTGAAATGGGCTGTCCCCTTTGTCTCTAGTATTCTGTGATTTTTACAATGACATTTTCCTATTTAGAATATGCAAGAACTAAAACTTGTATTTCTTCTTTGACATTGTGTGAAAGCCACAGGAAAAAAAAAAGGCGAAAATAACTATACAGAGAGCGCAACCAATTATTTGCTGTCAAATACACAAAATAAGTGAAAAGAGGGTTTTCTTTTTGAATAATACTGATCTCTGGATAGTAGCAATTACATGACCCAGAGATGGCAACCACTGTTATTATTACTTTGTAGAAATTTAAATGTTTACATTGTCAAGGTAGTATTTGAAAATAAAGTAACTGACAGTAACCTATTTGACTACTGAAAAGTCAGGTGCGCTCTAAGTTTAAGCGAATAACAGAAATTGTAAATACACCTGTATGATAATTATTATTATCTCTAGTTGCATTCTCAGGATTCTGGATTAAGGTGTTTTGGATTTTCTTTTTTTAATGTTATGGTAAATATGCAGCGGGTTTACTTTGTGAAAATTGAAGTCCGTATAATTTCACCTGAGATCCATACTCAGAAAATCATTACAGTGACATAAATTTTTATCTACTGCACACGGGATGCAAGTCGCCCCTCCTCTCAAGTTCAGCCATGATACTGTGTCAGTTTTGCAACTGCAAAAGAAAATTGGTAAGACTGGGCACACACTAAGTGTACGGTACAGTAGTGCCCTGAAGAAAATTAGAAGCTTTTTTACAACCACCTTTTTATGAATTAATTTATCCCCATCTCTGCTAATGGACTTGTATTATAAGTAACTAGTCGAGTTTTGTTAATATGAATGGGGCTCAAGCCGTTAACATAAAAATCTGTATGACTGACAAGATGGTAGACCCTGCCACTGGAAGAATCAACATGCCAAGGTTATGGTAATTAGCAGAATCCTTTTTCTTTTCTTCTGATACCACATTACATTTTTCAGGTTTAATTTTTGCAAAGGGATTGCAAAGATAAAAGTTTACTAAACTTTTAAAATTTAATTTTGCCAAGATGTCCTCAGAAACTGCTATTATTCTACGTGGTTATCTAAGAAATACAGTTAGTTTTGATGTCCTGCTACTGCTTGCGATTTAGTAAAGAAGAAATCTGAGACATTGGCGTCAATTCAATTGCACAGCTTAGTCTTCTCGAAATTCAGAATAAATTCTGGGGAACTCATGGGACTTGTACAAAAAAGCATTTTGCTGAAAGCACTCCTTTTGATTACAGGTGTTTTCAGTTTTATGTGCTTACATGTAACTTAATCAGAGAAGTTAGTAGAGGTTTGGTTTTTTTTGTGAGCCATATCTTTTTATATACAGTTTTTCCTGTATGTGCTATTTGGTGCTTTCATTATTGATCTTTGATTAGCAACATAGTTGAATAGTAAAATCATTTGATGTTTTTTTGCAATAGAGTCTTGGAAATGGCAGGGTTACCTTTTGTAGTTTCTTTTGCCATACTTGACAATAAATAGTTTTAATGAGTATGTCAGCACAGGGAAAAATGGCTCTTGCATATGCTCCGAAATTTCAAAGACCCATTCAAAGAACATCTGTGAGAGAAGTTGAGCAACTTACAATCTGAGAAAATAAGCCTGTACAAAACAAAATGAACTGTCTTAATGTTATGGGAAATAGCTGAAAAAAAAGTCAGTTTGTCTTTTTAAAGAATTTGTGGTTGTAATATGTGGTTATGCAAAATAGATCCAATGTGAGAGCTGGTTGATGGAAATCAGGTTTTCAAAGTTGAGATAAATAGAATCTTGAATAAGGGTTTTACTACCTCTAAAAGTGTAGTTATCTTCCCTCTAGTAAATGCCTATTGAGTACTGAAGAAACTCATAATACATTAAAGTCCTGTTGAATGATTCAGGTTGGTGCAACCTCCTGATCATACTGTATACACATTAGTGTAGTATCTATATGGACTAAATAAAAGTCTGAAGTTATTAAAACAGGTTAATTGTTGTGAGAGGTAGAAGGGTTAAGCAAAATGCATATTTTTCAATGTAATCTACTTTAGAACTGTTGAATGACTGAAATATTCTGTTTACTCCTGACGTATTTCTTATGTGTTGATGAGGTCTTAAAATTGTAATTTCAGTTCTGCTAGCACTTTAGTATTTTAAAACAAAAATCTATATAAGGAAGTCATCTAAAATGAGAATTGGCCATGTAGAGTTAATGATTCAAAGTATAGTAAAAAACCAAAGAATTCTTGTAGTTACAGTATATACCGCATAGTAAGAAATAAAAATGTCATGGAAAGAAGCTTATACTGCAGCAATCTTTATAGTGTGATTTTAGAAAGAATAATTCTTCACTCAGCTGATAGTAATTATTTTGCAATATCATCTCTTGCATTCCTTGGACAAAATTGTCTCGATAATGTGATATGAATTAGACACTTTCAAGTGTGTATTCTTACTATGCATGGACACTTATCCACTTTATTTTCACCACAGTGGTTTTTTAATTGAAGCTCTAAACTGGAAATGTTTCTTATGAAACCTCATAGGAACCTGAGAAATGCTTTACTTTCAATATATAAGAATTTTCAACATGATTGCATGAAATGTATGATTACTTGCTCTCTCCATGTGATATGGCTGAGGTGTATAGATACGTTAATAATTCCAACAGCAGCTATGCATATATGTGAGTTAGATGACATGATGGAAGCAAGAGTAGGAAAGCCTCAGGCAGGCATCAGGAGAAAGGACAAGAGCAAACAAGCAAGTTTTTTTAAAGGGATGTAGAAAAACTGATTTGCATTTTATAGTGAAATTTGTAGTGAGATTTTCCACTCTTTAAATTCCGTATGTTTTCACAGAATCTTTTCTATACTGAGCCATGGAGAAAGAAACCGTCCATGTTGCCCTGTAATTACAGTATGATGTTATGCATGCTGGTCAGGGTGAGATTTGCATAACAATGTGTCCATATGTAAATTTTATGTTGCTGCTTTAATTTTAGAAAGCAGGTATACTTAAGCTCATTCTCACTTACTGGCAAATCTGCCATTTTCATTTCCATGTTTTTTTGAAAACTCCTTTTGGTAATATTGCAGCTGAGGAAAGTTAAGAGTATATTATTTCCAGGCAATTTCACTAATGGAAGAGAAATGATACATCGTATGGTACAGCAGTGTACAGAAAACAATAGGCAAACTTTACAGATTAAACCTTAATTTTACTTACTGTAGTTAAAGACATTTATAGAAAGAATGTTTCTAAATTTTTTTTTTAATCTGTTTCGTTTTCAGGCATTGCTATTTCTGATGAACTTGATAAGGTAAGATACTTTATGCCTAATGAACAGTAAAAAGACAGATGATTGTCATAATTTTAGGTAATGAGAGCTGCATCTCTCTGTCCTGGTACACACACTTCAGTTCTCTTGAGTTCAGAGGAAGTTTGGATATGGAAAACTATATGGGTAAGTACAGTATATGCTGATAAATTTGGAGCTGGATCCAGAGCGGGCCGTTAACTATGGAAAAGAAACCTCACTGAGTTTAAGAAGCTCTCAGTGAGGCCATGGAAAATGTTTTTTGATCTTAATACTGTCTTTGCTTAATATAGTCTGCTGGGTTACTTTGTGTAATTTTGAAAACTTTAAATTTAAAATTTAAATTAATTTTTAATAAATTTTAAATAAAATATAAGAATTTTAAATTTTGAAAGCTTTAAATACCTTTTATTCCTGAAGTCATGAATTCTGCATTCTCAGTTCTGATTTGTTATAATATTTAGGAATAAATTTTGCTCCCCAAATTTAATCAAGAATGCGCAGGGCATAAAGATCAGTCCTTGCTTCCTTGCTCAGTGCAACAAACAAGAATGTTTGACATAAATTTTAGTTTTAGCTGGTATGAACTCTGTGTTGAGAGAGTAATAAAGCTAATTTTTCAAAGTTCCAAATGAAATGGAACACCTTTTATCTTCCCTCTTTTCACCAGTGAGCAGCAGCATGCCTGTAGTGCCAGGAATCTTGAGGTTTGTTTGTGGTGTCATAAACCAGTACTCTTAGGGAAATAAGTTCAAAAGGTATATAAAACAAAGGAATAATGCCTAATAGAGGAGGTAGATACTTTTTTAATATCTTTCCTTTCTCCTGGTAAAATGAGGGCATGAACCATTCTGTCGCAAGTGTACCTCCACTGGGTTCTCCAGGAAGAGCCGGTTAGACAATTTTGATCACTGTTACCATGCAGTCATGTACATATGGCGCTGCTGTTTAGAAACTGTAGCCTTTACTTACTATTTTCCCCTTGTCATGATTTAACCTCAGCTGGTAACTCAGCACCACGCAACCGCTTGCTCACATCTCCCCTTTCCCCACCCTGGGCAGGATGGGGAGGAGAATCAAAGGAATGTAAAACACGTGGGTTGAGATAATAACAATTTAATAACTAAAATACAGTAAAATATAGTGGTAATAGAATACCAGCAGTAACAATAATGATAATAACAGAAAGCAACAACAAAAAGAAATAGTAGCTCAGAAGATGCAAGTGATGCACAATACAATTGCTCTACATTTGCTGACTGATACCCAGCCTGATCCAAGCAGCAGTCAGTTTCCTCTGGGTAACTCACCTCAGTTTATATACTGAGCATGACGTGCTGTAGTATTGAAAACCTCTTTGGCTAATTGGGATCACTTGTCCTGTCTGCTTCTTGCTGGCTTTTCATGCCCCTCCTCACTGGCAGAGCATGAGGGCTTGAAAAATCCTTGATCAGAGAAGTGCTACTCTAGCAACAACTAAAACATAGATGTGTATCCTAGTTTCGGCTGTAACAGTTATTTTTCTCCTTCCAAGTAGCTGGCACAGTGCTGTGTTTCGGCTTCAGTCTGAGAACAGTGCTGATAACACTGATGTTTTGTTTATTTGGCTTGGGCCAAAAGTAGCCAAAGACTACCTGATAATGGCTTAACATTAGAATTTGGTTTTGTTTCACCTGAGTGGGTACCCAGGTGATGTTTATTTTTCAGGTATAAATGTGGTCAAGTTCATTGTAATTCTTTTACCGGAAATACATGCTAATACTACAGATTCCTTATCTATGCTGTGGCAGCACTGAATCATTTTCAAACCACATTCATCTGTGGTTTGGATTAACCATTTAACCCTTCAGGTGCAAGTAACGGGTCTGGAACATCGTGCCCAAACTTGGCATTAGATTCTGTTAGAACACTGGCATTACGTAAATGTCATGAGAGGCACAAAAACTAAACACAATAATAAATTCTTCTATACCTTTTTCCTTGCTTTGTTTTCCTGATCAGGAACATTCTTGGGGATTAGGACAAAGCCCATAAACCTGCTGTTCATCTGTGGTGTGGATTATGAACCCATACAAAACAAAGAATATGTTCTTTATTTTTGTTTCTTATTATGGAAGTGTCTTTTAAAAGCTTATTTCTTTCAGGCAGCAGTAACCTCTAGCTGCCTTTGTCAGAGGAGTACTTGATCAGTATTGTTGTTTGATGTGACTCTTCCCAAGTAATTCAGTTAATTAGTTAGTTGCTTAGTTACTCAAGGAATACCAGTTTGCTCTGAATTACAGTCAATTTTGTGGAAGGGTTCATTTAAACAGATTCTTGTCAAATATCAGCTATTATTAGCTTTGTGCCAGTACTTAGAGCTTCAGTCCAAGACAGAAGTACAGAAAATACAGGCAAACAAGGTCAGTCTTCCTGTCAAAATATAAGCTTTTAGTTTGCTAAAATCTAATAAAATTTCTGAGTTCACTAGTATCGTTGCAAAAGAAATTCCTAACATTACTGCGATTAAAACAGATTTATTATATAGACCCCCTCCTTTTTAATCTCATTTACTTGAGACTGGCAGAGTTTGGAGTTTTGTCTCCCTTGTTAATTCAGCCCACATCTCTAGGCCATGAAAGCTATGTAAAATCAGCAAGTGGCTGGATTGTGCATAAGGAAAGAAAATGAGAAGGGATGATTTGTGACTCTCAGATTTTAAGGCTAAAGTGCAGACTTAATGGAATACAAATTTCTGAATTAACTCACTCTCCTTTCCACTGAACAGAAACTATGCATGGAAGTGTGTAGTTTCCTAAAGCTCCTCAATAACATGAAGAATTTCATGTAAATAAAGAAGTTGAGCTAGAATGTTATCTTTTCTGCCAAACGCATGGAATTCTAGGCTGATTAAAATAACTGTAGAGAATTCATTGTGAATTTTAGGGCTCTTTCCTAAGTCTGTCTGGGCACTTCCCTGGGAAGTGGAAGTACAGATACACGCAGAAGTACAGAATAGCCGTACTACGAAAACTCTGGTGTCTTAGGTGAATGATCTGACTGTGGGGCTATTGATGATGTGCCTCCTCTGGAAGTACTGCTACTGGAAGACCCTACTTGTCTATGGGTCACAAAATAAACTGTAGTATGTGTTGCACTGTAGAACTGTAGAATATAAGCATGGTAAGATACATTGAGGCAAAATGTAGCCAGGATGCTACAGTGCAAAAAAGTATGTTTAAAATGGGTTGATATAGTTGTAGCCATTTCAGCAATGTTTCTGAACCAGACCTTGCAAAAAAAGGAGTCATACCTTGTATCTCTTGCCATGGTTGGAGATGGACTAAAATACTGTCATTTAAAGCAATTTAAGAGGAGGTAGGGGAAGATTTGTTCATCTTCTGGCTTTTGATTTGCTGAAGAACACTTAGTGAATGTTTTCCAGGCTTTTTGTTTTGTTTTATTTTTGTTTTTATCTGCAAATGCAGAGACCTAGAAATATTTTCTTTTTTAAGTAGATGAGAATTTCACATTGTGAGATTTGTCCAGAATTCCTAACAATGTCTTTCAGTCACTTCAGTTATTAATAATGGGAGAAATCTAAGTGTTACAGATCCAAAATGAGGCTCAAGTGAAGATGACATAATTATTCATAGCAGATTTTGACTCTCAATGTTAATATTAAACATTTTTTCTGTGCTGTGTCTAGGGTATACTTTCTTCTTGTGCATAGTATTACTCAATGAACACAGATTATAATTAATAAAACAGAAGAAAGAACTACTCTAAGTCATAAAAATAAACAAATTTCTTCTCACCCCAGAGTATTTCTTGCAATGGAGGTTTCCTCAAAATCCAGATCTCAGCCCAATGTGAAGATGAGGTTCAGCTGTCCTATAGTCTTTTCCTTCCTCTCCTGGTCTCCACATTAGAGAAGCTTGAGTGTGTCAAGTTGGTAGCCATTGATATGGTTGATTCATGGATGACACTTGGACTGCTCCATAAAATAATCCTCTAGGTTCATTTAGTGCAGATTTAAATACCTACCTGTCCTGAAAATATTTCTGTGTACACTAATGTCAGGATCAATCTCTTATGTTATTTATGGGGGAATATAAATTGGAAATCAGTTAAGATCTAAGGTTGATATTAAACAAACAAACAAACAAAACCCCCTTGTTTGAGGACAGAATACTTCATCTGAATTTATAGAAGCTTTTTAAATAAGGTGCCAAATAAATGTCCTGGTGTCCTGAATAGAGCCATCTCTGATTCTCCATTTACCATTTTCACTGTGGCTGTTTTTATAGTTGAAAGGAAGGAAATAAATTAGATCACCGAAACTGTGGTGTACTAATCTAACAAGATTCAAAAAGGAAAGCAAGGTGATAAAGTGAGGCAAAGCATGACTATGTAATGTAAATTGCATTTCTATTTAGAGTATGAAGTGCTACTTTAATCCCTAAAATGTCTAGAAAAGAAATCAGCATAACAAGGATAGACATAACATTAATGGTTTACTTATTCATATGCTGATGGTACAGTATACAATGTCAGGAAAAAAATGTGGTATTGAAAAAAGGGTGCATTTTTTAGGTACTTTTCATTTTCACTTACAGGACAGAAAGCTTTTAGCAAGATTGACAGTGCAAGTTGTTGCAAATTTAACTAGCTCCAGGAGCCATTTTTATTAATTACTATAAAACAAATAAAAGGGAAGGGAGAAAATGGCCAAAGTAGCAGGAATAAACCTTAAAAGAGGCCAAATGGTTCTTGCTTAGTGAAACTAATGTAAGCATCTTATGTAATGAAAGCATTGTGGACAGTAGAATAATTGTTTTTCCTAGCTCATAGGCATATGATGTTAGTTACACCTGTAACAGGTTATGTCTGTCAAGTGACCAGAGGCCGCTGTCTTCTAGTCTACGTTGCCTGACTATAACACAGCACCAGACAGATGCACAAAATGTGTATTTGTAAGTACAGAAAAGAAAGACACTGGTGGTTAGGTATTATAAAACCTCTGAAGCTGTGGTGTTTACCTCAGATTTCTCTCTTCTGTATCGGCTGCATTCCATTTTCAGTGGTTCTACTGTGTCACATCAAGATTGCAGAAAATGGAAAATTGTGTAAAAAATGAATTAGTCAAGTGATGGAGCACTCTGGGTAGACAAACGGATAGTGGAGTGTGAGAAGGCGCTCACAGGCATGCTGCAGAAAACAAAACAGAAGAGCAAGGTTGTATGAATATAATTCAGGGCCTGGGTCACATTTGGCTCTGTCAAAATGAAGCTCTTGGAG
This sequence comes from Psittacus erithacus, assembly GCA_009867235.2. Lineage (NCBI taxonomy): Eukaryota > Metazoa > Chordata > Aves > Psittaciformes > Psittacidae > Psittacus > Psittacus erithacus. The sequence goes on along the minus strand of WYDI02019780.1, from coordinate 38,354 downwards.
TGGTAACAGGTTACCCAAGAAGTTGTGGCTGCCCTATCCCTGACAGTGTTTAAGGCCAGGTTGGATGGGGCTTTGAGCAAACTGGTCTAATGGAAGGTGTCCCTGCACAGGGCAGGAGGGTTGGAACTGGGTGATCTTTAAGGTCGCTTCCAACCTAAACCATTCTGTGATTCTGTCATTCTGCTGAGCAAAATTGCAACATCTAGCAAGAGCAGGATAAATATATTCATCTTGAAAGCAGTTTACAGCCTTTTTTTTTCTTTTTGTCTCATATCAGTAGACCTCTACTCCTCTACTTCAAACTGTGTTTTTACCATATCTGTGTCAATTAGGAAGAGACTTTAAAAATGGTTTGATTTTGGGAAGATGACAAAATATGGTTCTAGGCTAAGCAATCACTGTGCTATACTTTTTTTCAGATGCTTTTTGTTTTCAGAACATTGTTTTATGGCAGGAATATTTATTGAGATACTGAGCTAGGTAACAGCCAAAGATTTGTTTTCCCGAAATTTTCTCTCATTAAAGGATAGGAATAGATATATCTCTTCTAATGAGGACCACACTGTATTTGAAGTGTGAAAATAGTTTAATTAAAGCAAAATAAATATTCCTATCCCATTATTTCAATTTATTTTTGCACACATGCGTGTTTTTTAGTTTGACTACAGTTGTACATGAATGACCCTTTACAACCATTCCAGTAACATTGAAAACAGAGATACTCATCACTTCAGAACAGTTTTTTCATACACTTTTAAGGACAATTTGTTTCCTTAATCTAAATTCCTGATATAATGATACAACTATTGTATTGAATATTCCAGTTACATTTTGCTTGCTTCTTGTAATCCTCTCCAGCTACCTTCTTCCAATCAGTGGTTAAAAATATGAGTACTAGTTTTAGAAATGCATTTTATTAAAATGCTGCCATTTTCAGAACTGAAAGATACATTATGTAAATCCCAGCAGGGTTATTTTTAAATGCCAAGCACAGATGTTATTAGTTTTGCATTAATTCATAATGCAAATAAGAGTAATGCTATTAATCTACAGCAGTCTTTTGGCTGGGGTGTTCATTATACAAGTGACCTTGTGTTCCTTAGCAGAACTGATACAGTACTGATTACAAGAGTTGTGTGTTTATAAAAAAAAAAATTTGTATAATTTCTGAAGCCTGTATTGCAGACTTCTACAGTTGCTATGAAAAGTTAAGAAATAAAAGATTTTAGGCATCAGGGTGGGCAAATCTCTCTTGTAATTTTGTTAATGGGAATCTTTTCATTAGTTCATGATTGTTACAGAGCATTTTGTAGCCCTCTGAAATGATAATGTACTTTACTGGTTTTGTACTTCTGAAACTAATAGTTTTGTTTTCTGTTTCTTTTTCCTATTTGCATGTGTGGTTGAGAACATGCAGTGCAGTGTTTATGGGGTTTATTATTATTATTTATTTCTCTTCAGGACACAACGGGTTTTAACACTCCCCTTCTCAGACCTCGTGTGATTGGAGAATGGATTGGTCGTGAAGAGAATGATGCGGACCCACTGGCTGCTGAGATGCTGCAGCCACCAATACCAAGAAATAAAAATGAGCAGTGGGACAGTGAGGATAGCAGCAGTCCTGGAGGAAGGTGGGATTTTGGTTTGGCCTAGAAATATTATAATTTGTGAAATAAAGCTGTCTTTTGTAACACCCAGTTTCTGAGAGCAGAGTTCAAGGCTTTTAAATTCCCATGCTGTAGTGTGGCAGCATGCAAAATTAATACGTGACTGATTTCTTGTCGTGCTTCTATATATTAACTTTATACTTACTTGCAATCACATGGTTTTATTCCTATATATAAAGCTAAGTGTATGTTGACATGATTTGTCAACATGACATGATTTTGTTATGTATTGCTTCATTCAGATACTTCTGTCTTTTAAGTGGTTGGTAGTACGTATTCGTTAATCTTCTTGACATGTTAATGGTAAATCTGATTTTCTCATTTAAAGGAAGGATAAACAAGGGAAACAGTACCTGTGTTATTTTTAACAGGAGTTCCTAAATTCATCTTCAATTCTTATACTTAGCATCTTGGTGTTAGTAACAAGTCTTTCTCAAAGTGAAAGTTGTAATCTCTGCAGTAAACAACTTCTAATGATTTATTGGTCTTTACTGAGAGTAGAGGAGTATGTTTCTTTGTTAATGTGCTTCAGCTACCTGGAAGTGATTATCATTTTTACAATTGGTCCATTTTCCATGATTTAAAGATACCTGTTTGTCACAGAAAGTGAAGTTTGTTTTTTGTTTTTTTGTTTTTTTGTTTTGTTTTGTTTTGTTTTTTGTTTTGTTTTTTTTTGTTTTGTTTTTTTTAAGTGTAAAGCACTGCCTTTGTTAATTGGCTTAAACATCTATGGTTCTCCCTCAGCCCTGTAGCCTTTCTCCTTGGTACAGTACTCTGACTTCAACAGATGCCTTTCTCTTCCTCTTTTAAGAAGGCAGAAAGTCTCTGCTTGCCTTTGAAAAGGCCTAAGGTATTCCTTCACTATGCCCCCCATGTGCCTTCCGCATTGGAATTCCCCTCCCTGTCAGAAGGAAACTAAGTCTGTCATTTACAGGCTCTTAACATGCTGCATTCTTCACATGTTGTGAATGTTTGTTATCCATGAGTACTTCTTTCTTCTTTTAATTAGATTATTGGGCAGGGGAGGGATGCAGCTGTAAGTCCTGCTATTTCAAAGAAGTAGCAGCATGCAGTAATGATCCCTCAGCCAGACTTTGGACTGGCACCAACAGAACTCAGACGCTAGGTCTCTCTGGTGCAGTTCCTGGGAAAGTAGCCGAGTCAGTGACTGGCACTGCAGCTTCATTGTGAGGACATGAATTTCTTTTTCCTTATTCAGCAGCCTAATAAAGACAGTGAATAATGATCTGTTCCATGTTGCAAAGCAAATTGAGAATATTGTATCCTTTTACTCTGTAGGAAGAAGCAGAAATAAGCATCTCGTGTCTAATCTCTAGAAGGAAGCAAAAAGATTTAGTTCTGACTAAGAAAGATGATTCAAAGCAGTGAAGTTTTTCTTTTGTAGAGGCTGGTTCAGGCTGTGGGAAACCTCACAACTAATTCTATAATTAAAAAATGTGATTAATGGCTTTGAGAATTGTATTTGAGAAGTCTTGTTGAGTATCATGGCAAAATCATATTGCCTGGTGTATGAAATTAGAAGAATATGGGATACTTAATGCCAGGAAAGTCTCATGGGACACATATCTCTAGTTTTGAGGTACAGTTAGGTGCTGAAGACCTGCTGAAGAATATGTGTCGTTAAGTGGGAATACTGATTTTCAGGGGTAGTGAATAGCTACTAAATTACATGCAGCATATGGATTTACATTTGGATGACTGCTTTTGTATCTGGGATAATTCTTTGGTTCATTAGTATTTCATCAGCTTTCGTAAGGCATTTATAAAAAGCACGTTTGCAGTCTTGCAAAATAATCATTAAACTGGAGAAGTTCAAGATAGTGATGATACTAAAATTGGTGCCACCTGTGTATGGAAGTTTAAAAGACCTGTATTGATCAAGGTTAAGCAGAAGGGTTAATAATAGTTTGGTAATAACAGGTAGTTTCTTCCAAGTATGATTCAGTGTTACTGTGAAGTAAAGTGCTATTAGCAGAATTTGGAACTGACTCTACACCATATGCATGAGACAAGTAATAGGTAATAACAATATATTTTAAATGTAGCATATACCTAGTATATCCAAAAGTAGAGTGACTAGTATAGATTTTGCAAGTTTAAATGAAACTCTTAAAAGAATGAAGTTATCAGTTGTAAAGAATTTTTGTCTGCCTCATTTTACTTCATTTATTTACTTTATATTTAATGTAGCCTAAAGTAATTCAATTGCATTTTTATCTGGCAACTGAAGGAGGGAACAATTTGAAATTCACATTAAATGTTACCAATTATATCTTGCTAAATTTGATTTAGCGACGCTTTTAATAAAAAGTGATCATTTATTGATCAGTAATCATCAGGATTTATGTGATAAGCCAGCAAACTCAAAACTAATCCAAATCTTCAATTGCAGCATAAGAACAGGAGAATAAAAACTAATTGTCCCATTATTTCCAGGTAATATGTCTTCTTTTACCTATCACTAAACATAAGGAAATGCAACATGAATGAAATACTACATAAATATCCAGATGGTTAAGCACTGTCAGATCACTGGTAGACTAATTGCCATCAGTGTCATGCGTCTCCCTCTTTCTGTGTTTTTTTCACGGACCGTAGCATGCAAGTTTCTTTTTGTTTGGTGGAAGGGAAAGCCTTTGGTTCTTACACATTCATATAATTCTGTAAGGGATTGAACAGGCTGCTATGAAGGGCATATTCCTATGGACCACTGGTCTGTTGATAACATGCCCATTTTCAATATTGGTCTTTTCAGCATATAGCAGATAATACTGAGTATACATAGTATGTGATATTTAGAAATCTGTAAGTTGTCTTCTTTTCTGTCTTTGCAGCTATAAACCTCACTTCTTGCTCAATTCAGTAGTGAACAGTGGGAGAAAAAGCACTATTACCATATATTCCTGTGATGATGGGCAACAGAAGCAGGCGTGTTTTATAGCTGAAAGCCAGGACCATTTCTTAAAAAAAGAAGGGGAATTAATTTTGAGCAACTGAAAGGACAGATTTTACCGCTGCTATGACTGGGAAGGATAATGTAGCCAGTCTGTGGCAGTTGTATTAGTTACGTCTTGTCAGACTGATGAGGGGTCACCTTTTTGCCTTTAATGTTCTGGACTGCTATAGAGGAAAAACTGTTTGTCACTGATTTTGTACTGCTCTGTTGCTGCTGTTAGGGAGCAAAGCAAAGTATTAATATGTGATAAGGGGCCATATAAAAGTGCTAATGGCAATCTTGCTAGTACCAAGCTCATGTTTCAGAAATTCAGAGTGAAAATAGAATTGAACTCATTTCCAAATCATTGTTAGTAGTTTTCTACATTAAAAAATTCCTGGAGGAATTCTGAGAATCAGCAAGGCTCTTGGGAAAGTTTCTCAAGTGACAATGTATGTACACAGTGGGGAATTTAGTGATTTTTAGTATGATGCTCTTGTTTCTTAGAGCCCAAAATGAACTGGAGCTTCCAGAGGCCTCATCCATAACCTGATGTTCTAAACTGAAAGTCTGCTCTTCATTTCCAGAGTCCACTTTGTCTTACTAGTGTTTATACTTGCAGTGGGAAATTAACTGTTACTGATTACACTAAATTTCGTGTGTTTGCAGTAGATCTGCCTTCCTGCAACAGACTGAAACAATCTGAGGTGTTGCTGATATCCTTATGTGAGGCACCAAACTTCTGTCCCATTGTCTTGATATTGTAAGGAATTAGGAACTGCTAACTATAGCAAGTCCTCCTTAGGCCCTTCTGCTAACTTTTGTGCAGTTCCAGTTGTCTGTTACTTAGATTAGGGACACAAGTCAACAAATCATGAGAATTGTTGTTATAAGTATATAGTCATTAATCCTGTGGGCTTATGGTAACATAACCACTCAAGGGAACAGTTCTTTGTTTTCAGCTTTGTTGCTGTATGTTCAGTGCCTTAGCAATACTGATTAGTAATTGCCACCCTGTTCAGTACATGTAGCTTATTTAGACTTGATTAATGCCCATGAAGTCAATGGGAAATTTCCTGTCATCATTCAGTCAAAATTTAGATAGGAACTGAAAACACAAACTGATTTATAGCTGTTGTGGTTGAAGCCCAGCTGGTAACTCAGAACCACGCAGCCATTGGCTCACCCCTCCACCCTTACGCCTCCAGGTGGGATGGGGAGAGGAATCTAAAGAATGTAAACCCCATAGGTTGAGATACAAACAGTCCAATAATGAAAGTATAATATAAAATTCCTGCTACTAATAATGATGATAAGGGAAATAACAAGGGGAGAGAATATAAAACTAAAAGGGGAAAGGAAAAAAAACCCCAATAAACACAAGTGATGCACAATGCGATTGCTCATCACCTTCTGACTGACACCCAGCCTGTGAGCAGTGATCTGCCCTTTCCGGCTAACTCCCCCCAGTTTATATACTGGGCAAGACATGCTGTGATGTGGAATACTCCTTTGGTGAGTTTGGGTCAGGTGTCCTGTCTCTGCTTCCTCCTGGCTTCACGTACCCTTCCTCACTGGCAGAACTAAGACACTGGTATGTTATCAGCATTGTTCTCAGACTAAAGCCAAAACACAGCACTGCACCAGCTACGAGGAAGGAGAAAAACATAACTGGTACAGCTGAAACCAGGACAACAACATCCAATCGTCAGGGAATGAATGATAACCAGATGGTTTATGTGTGATCTGATGGTGTTAGCCTTTAGATCTGAAGACATCATGGGCTACAGTAATTTGACAAATGTGTAACATACTTCATAGAGGGCACCAGTAAAAGAAAGTTGTGCTTTCCTCCCTCACAGCTTAAAAATGGAGCCAAAGACCAAAGGATTAAAACAACAACAGCAGCAACATAAGAAACTGCTGGCTGCCATGCTTTCTCAGGACTCCTTTGATTCTGCTCAAAGCACAGCTCCATCTGTAACCGAAGAAGATATTGACAATGAAGATGATGCAATGGAACTCCTGGGTAACTGCAAAAAATTATGTATATTTTCTGATACTTTTTTATTATAGATTAATCTAAAATGTGTAATAGCCCGTTAAACATAGATTAGTGTGAAACTGCTCCCTATGTCTGATGCTAAAGTAAGCGGCAGCTGTGTGAAGGTTTAACTTGGAGCTTTTGGGAGTGAATGTAATGAAGACCTTATATGTGTGTGAGTAAACTACCAGATACATCAAAATACCATGAAATATCAAACGCTTCAGGTGCTAAAAGTAATTAATTTGATTTTCTACATAAATTACGCGCAGGTTCTACTTGAAGAATGTATTTATGCACAAGGAACAGAATCCGCGTCACTGGCTTTCATCCAGTTCTTCTTTTTCTTAGCCGTATCACAGTTCTAACTTCAGTTGGTTTTATTTGACACTTACGAGCTATAAATAGCTTACGCAATGTGAATTTGTAACCTCTTGAGAGGATTTGATTGTAATTTTCCAGTAAACTGTATTGTATGTTAAATTGCATTCTAGAAGGCTGTGCATTCACTGCTTCCTCCCTTTCCTAGAATTACTAGTTGTGAGAAGAGGGAAATTGTTGAAGAACGTTAATTAATAGTCTCTTTTCTGCTATTTTGAAAAGCTTCAGTGTAAGGTACTTAAAAGGTAGTAATGGATTTCAATTATTTTTTTTTTTCAATTTTTGCTATATAGAACTTTATGTGAGATCAAAGCATGGAAAAGATGCAGTCGCAAGATATCTCAGCGTTCTTACACTTATGAATTCAATCACAGATTCTTTCCTTCAGGTTGGACCTTAATCTAAAAATCAGAAAAACAAATGGTGCTCTACTTCATTACATTTACGTTGCTACCTTAGCAGCCTTCATAGAATCGCAAAATAGCCGATGTGGACTGCTGGAGATACCTAGTCCAACCCTGTCCTCAATACAATCAACAGGAGCAGGCTGATCTGAACATTGTTCAGTTGGGTTTTGACTCTCTCCAAAGGCAGAGACTACAATGTCTCTGGGCAGCCTGTGCCAGTGTTTGACCATGTTCATGGTAAAAGAGTTTTTGGTTATGCTTAAATAATTGTGAATTAGTACATATATTATTTTTTTCAGTAGTTTTATGTGATGCTTGCATTTGTTTCTACAAGGAAGAAGAGATAATGGGCTGGGTAACTCAGGTGTCACAGTGAGTCAGTTAGTCTTTGTATTAGAAGGAAGTCACAGTGTTTGTGACTGTGGGCTTGCAGTCTTCATAGAAAAAACTGGTATATCCATAACTAATCCACGCATTCCGGTAAAGGTTTGTAACTGCGTTATCTCCTTATTTCCTCCTGCAATTTACAGACCTTTCTAACTTTATCAATGTAACATAAAAAGAAATTTGAATGGGTGTCTTGTGCTGGCATAAATCACAGAACTCCTATAGCATTCTGTGGCATCTGGAAGCCACAGTAGATACGTGTGTGTGTAATGTTATTATCCTCATTATGTGTCATATACAATATAAAATATTGTTAAATTCTGTGGCGATAGTGAGGAAAAGGTGTGCAGTAGATGTGTAGGTCTTTTCTTCCAGATACTTGCATCCCTGGAGGTATCTGGAACCAGAAAGGCAATATAAAAGAAATTTTATATTCTAGTGTCTTGATGTTTGGGCTGAATGTACAAACGAGTGAAGTTCTTGGGTTTTGGGGGGTTTGGTTTATTTTTTAGTTAAGATTTGATTGTAGAAATCCATTCCGAATTTGTGCCATGCAAAACCTGTAACATTTTTCTGTCGCGCATTTCATGAGAACTGTCAAGGCTTATACAAAATCAAGTAAAAACTAAGAGATGTTGCAAACAGGGCTTCTTGCTCAAGTGTTATATAAGTGATTCTGAAGCACAAAATCATGGTGTATTTGATGAATAGCCATGCTTATAGTGATTATGATGCAGCCATGTTGGAGTAGTAACCACAGACAGGAAGTTCAATATACACATCTTGGTGTTGAAAGTGCTGTGCTTCTGAAAGACTGGCTGTTAATTTTAATTCTCATGTTGCAATTTACTGACAGTATGTGTTGTATATTTGATATAATAGTTAAATTATATCATGCGGAATTGCCCAAAACTTGAGGATATGATAAAGTGTTACACAGGAAGGGTGTTCGATTTTCTTTTGAAGGTGACATAGAGAACTCAAGTTTCTATCAGCAAACACAGGCGTTTTTCATTTCTGTATTTTCCAGATCAGTAACTGTGTGATACTGGGATTGGATTTTTTTATTATTTACTGCATTAATCCATTAACTGCTTTGGTGGTTTTTACGCTGCTTATATGCAGTGTACCTAATCTCAGATCATAGCTTTCTGCCATCACTGAATTGCAGGGCACAGTTGCATGTAGGTTCTTCATTGTTCCCTTTAGAATTCGGTATTTGTTGCTTATTCGGCCCTTTCTTAAAAAAATTACCTCACACTCCTAAGCCTGGATTCTGGGAAAACAAGTTCTAGTATTTGCAGCAGATAATGCAGGTTTTTACAGAACACAAATTTCCATCTTTGTGTGTGTTCATGAGAATCTTTTTCAAAGTTTGGTTGATTTATTTAGATATTAGAAGCATGAAACTTACTGTTGGTATATTTTCTTAAAAAAAAACACCTAGCAACTCTTATTACTCACATGAGAATTGTCAATAAAAGTTTAGCTAGAATGTAACATTCCAAACAGATGAAACAATTAAGCTGTTATACTTCTGAAGAATCTATTTCAAAAGAAATATATCTGCAAAGATGGAAAAGAATATTAATAGGCCTACATTCTCATGTCAGTTATCACTCTTTGTGTACAGTATAAGGTGGCTGCTAACACACTGTTAATTTTCTAAGTCAGTTATGCAGGTGACTGAAATAGATTACTGGCAGGTAATGTCATAGTGGGAAGTATCTTCCTGACTTTAAAAAGCTGAGAACTGTAGCTGTAAAATTACACGTATTTATAAATGTAAAAGGATAATGCATTATCAAGAGGCTTGTTTTGTGTCTATCAGAATGTATTGTGTTTTGTAATTGTAATCGGGAACTAAAGTAGTTGTTTGTGAACTGAGAGTTTGAAATCATGTTGCTCCCTCTGTAGCTGTCCACTGGGATGGGCTGAACTGTATTTTCCCTGAAATCAATAGAATATTGATTGATCTGTCACCAAAGCATGACTCATCTGGTTTAAAAAAAAAATCAATTGATTAAGTGTAAGAATATAATTTTTCAAATGCACTGCTATGCGTAAACATACACATAGTAAAAGCATATTTTTCTGTAGCACACTCAGATTTACATATAAATTCTTGAGCTTGTTCCAAGAAGATGAAAAAGAAATTCTGTATTGTTTTACACAGTATTGATACAGAGAACAAGTCCTGTGAAGAGCAGCTGAGGGAACTGGGGTTGTTTAGCCTCAAGAAAAGGAAGTGCAGGGGAGACCTTGTTCTCTACAACTACCTGAAAGGAGATTGTGGTGAGGTTGGTTTTGGTCTCTTCTACCAAGTAACAAGTGATAGGATGAGAGGAAATGGCCTCAAATTGCACTGGGGGAGATTTAGATTGGATATTAGGAAAAAATTCTTCACTGAAAGGGTTTTCAAACATTGGAAATGTTTGAGTCACTATCCCTGGAGATATTTAGAGGATGTGTAGATATGGCACTTAAAAACCTGGTTTAGTGGTGGACTCAGCAGTGCTAGGTTAATGGTTGGACTTGATCTTAAAGATCCTCCCTGACCTAAACAATTCTGTGATTCTATGATATTTATTCTTAATGCTCAAACACCTCTTTCTTGTTGTTCCCCAATCTTTATGCATGCTCACAAAATTAAAAAGTTTGCCATATGTTAATTATGCAGTAGTTATCTATTTAGCACCAGCCCAAAGATAAGTGTAGCCAGGAAGCTCACACAGGTGTGGTTGAAGTGAAAGGTGGTGATAATTCAACCCTATTTCCTGCAATCGATGCATATGCCACTCTGTATGACTCTGAAAAGCCTCCATGATTTCAATGGAAATAATCATGTATCTGAGAGAAATTTAAGTGTTTGCAGCACCAAGACTTGTAAAACCATCTCTTCTTTTCTTTAGAGCTGGTTTCACAGTAACAGTGGGGTTTTTTGCTTGAGGTAGAAATCCTAAGTGAAAGTTCAGTGATTGTCTGCTTCATGTTTATTATGTGTAATATGCAGTAACAAACCATAATCTTTAAAGACAGAAATGCACATCAAGAATTAATATGCTTTTTGATTATTGCTTTGAGAGATACCTGATGTCATCTGTTTGCTTCAGTAATTCTAATTTTTAGAATTTCTTTTTTCCTCAAGATCTTGCCAAAAGTTAATTACTTAATCATAACACCCCTGACAGGTTGGCTGATGATATCTTTGCGTTTTATAACAAGGGGAGGTAAATAGAATTTAGTAAATCTTGCCTTTGCTTGTAGGATGAGACAATAAGTCTCTGCTGGTCTACCCCTTATATAGTCTAGACTGGTTTTCTGAATGCTGTAATGAAAGGGTGTCCAATCTGCGGTGCATTCAGTACATTTCCTCTGGTGCAGCAGACGTTCTTGATGTTGCCATTTCCTAGAGGTCTTTGACAACAGTCTAAACTTGTTTGCAGTCTAGGCTGCTTGCAGGAAACAGTCTAGACCTGACAAATTATTCCAGTATTAGCAGCAGGTTGTTCCTCTTTATTGTCTCTCCCAGCTGGACAAAAACTTCCCCATTATGTGACTAGAATACATCATTTGCCAGAAGAGAGGCCACAAGGTCCTGGGAAAGATGGTATGTGAGTTGTACTACATCTTCAGAACAGTTTTCTGGGGTTTAAATAGAGTGGTTTTGTGGGAGAAAGCTGTGTGAATTGCCCATCATGACTGCTTTTGCTGACTTCTCTTTTGTAGAAGGTATTGGGAAATTGGCAACAATACCAGGGAGCATCTGCTGTGTAGTGCATGCATAGAAGCTGACACCACTGAGGGACAGTAGGCCCCTTCTGCATGCAGAGACTGGCTATATTATGCATTACAAAATTTTTAGTAGCAGATGTAATGCTCTGGTGCAAGTGTGTGTTACAGATCTCCATTAGGAGGACTCCAGCAGGTGTGGGTATAAATACCTTTTGGAAAATGGGATAGCATAGATAATCTTACAGTCCTTCAGATGCTGGGAACCCTAAATTACACAACATTGGACAGACCTCCAGTCGTGTCATGTTATGCTGCACAGACCCTGCCATGCTAATGCTGACCAGCATTAAAGACCTTATTGCTCTTAGAAGTAAATAATTCAGTTTTTCTTATAAGTAAAGAATTCCAGTCAGCACTTATACGGTCAAGCAAAAAAGATGCTCACATGACAACATAGTGGTTCACTTTGAAGGTAGAGACCATACAGCTGATGTAATTGCCAAATGCCAGGTGGGAGTTGCCTACCCTTATGATTACACAGCATAACACAGCACAGACCTATGCCTGCTCAGCTCTGTTATTATGTGGATCACAAACTCTTCATTGTATGGTAGACATCAGGTTCAAATCACCAGCAAGAAAGGAAGTCAGTGTAGCAGAGTATTTTTGTGCCACTGGAAAGATAATTTCTCTGTCTAGTCAGAGGTAGGGATCACTGCTTTAGCCCAAGTCATGCAAAAGTAATAATGGCAGTGTTGTCTCATGTTCTTATTGCTGAATGCTGCTTCTTCAAAAGTTCCAGGAGATGTTTTTTCCCCTGTTTGTTGTTGACCCCAGCAAGCAGCTAAGGTCTACAGAGCTCCTCGGTCATTCACTGCCCCACAGTGTTACGGGGGAGAGAACAGGAAGAGCAAAAGCAAGAAATCTAATGGGTTGAGATAAAGATAGTGTAATAATTGAAAGGAAGAGGGAGAAGAAAGGAAAAAAAAAAAAGTCAAAACCTAAACCAAGCGATTCCAAAACAATTACTCATCACCTCCCTCATGTGGTACAATGCCTAGCCGGTCCCCAAGCAACTTTGATATAAAACACACCCCAGTGTTTATTGCTGAGCATTAAATGACCTAGGATATCCCTTTGGTCAATTCAGGTCAGCAGTCCTAACTGTCTCACTTCAGAGCCTGTTCCCCATGCTTTGGGGCAGAATGGGAAACAGAAAGCCTTGACTGTCTGCAAGTACTGTTCAGCAACAGCTAAAACATTGGTATGTTATCAACAGTGTTTTAGTCACAAGTCTAAATGGTGTCATCATGTGGGCTACTATGAAGAAAATTGCCTACATCCCAGCAAGACCCAGGATATCCCTTAATGATATTTTTCCCAAGTCACTACTGTCTTTTTAAAGACTGAGAGCTTATATTGAGATGATGAAAGGTTTATTCTGCTCTGTTTGGCATCTCAGGGACATAGTTCTTGCTTGTTTTAGATAAAGGCTTCTCTCCTCTTCCTGCGATAGGTTGATCCGTGTGTGGTTAGATCTCTTGCAACTGTTCTCCAATATTTATTGCCTTTCACTCACAGGTGATTCTGTTCTCTCCATGTGTGTTTTAGACCATTAACTGTGGACTCCAGAATGTCTCTGACATTTGTCCTGTGACTCTTTGCTTCTTAACTAGTCTTTTTATGTACAAAAGCCTTGCATACCACTGAGAAGTGACCATAGTTGTCACAGAGGATACAGTTTGGAAGTGATGGTATCTGGCTGGTATCTTAGGCTATTGCGTAAGGGTACCATAAATGTTAAAGACTGTAAATCCTGTAAAGGTCAATAAAGAGCATTATGGTTACTATTCAGATAACTTCTGTGGACTTAGATAAAGACACATTCTTTCATTCAGGAGGTCGTATTTGAAGTAATTTCTCCTTTCACTATTCTCTTTTAACATAGATATACTCTGTTATTTCTTTTAAGGTAGTTAGTTATATGAAGTTTACCTAGAGGGATCTGTGTGCAGGATGTAATCTAGAGAATGTGTACTAAATATTGAAGTCTAGTGAAAAAGGTAGAGGGGAAAAGAGCAGTAAAGAAACCACCAAGGTTGTGAAAAGGTATTTCTCTTTTCTAAATGAGCAATTACGGATCACTTGTATTTTAATGTTGAGGTTACAGTGATTAGCATGCTCTAACCCCAGTAGATGTCATTAAATCTGTATCTTTTTTGCTTTTAGTGTAATAAATATTGAATTTTAAATAATATATAATATCATTTTATATAGTATGTATAAAAATATATATTATATATAAATCTTTATTTGTGCTTCAAACAATAAAGTAAATGCTGATCATTTTTATGCAAAGGTAGTATACAAATAATGCCAGGACCGGTAAATCACTCAGAGTAATTATTTTTGCAAAACAACTAAGGTGAGAAATAACCTTAAAAAGTGGGAATTTATTCTTTTTCTATGGCATTTCACTGAAATTTTAACTACAACATTATTGCAGATACTGTCAATAGCATTTTTTTTTCTAGATACCTTGATCTGGAGGACTGCTGTGTAGAGAGAAGCCATAAATTTGAAATCTACTACTAATTGTAAAGCTATATATTCGTGCATTGTACTTGTCACTGAACGCCTGTGTAGGATTTTAAGGAATTACATGCTTAGTATTTTTTTCAATCTGCCAGTATATAAAGTCCCTGAAGCAAGAGAGATGCTCAGGTCTGTTCAGTGTCATTCATGGAGTTCACTGATTACAGTTCATCTTGTGGTCCTATGATAAAAGACGGCAACATCAGTAAGAATCTTTTAGCTGATCTGAGTTTAAGCAAAGCTCTAACTGGTTATTCAAAGAACAGGGATTTGTTTTTTAAAGTCTTAAAATAATGGAATCCTGCTCTTGAATTTTGCTGTTAGTAGTACTACAGGTGTTTGATGTTTGCATAGAATTTTTAGAATGACAATAACTTCTAGTAAGCTTAGTAAGTTACATAGTTTTGTTAAGAAGGTGTCTGTAAGGTTAGAATAAATTATGAACTCAATTAGTCATGTCCTGTTGCAACGTACGTAGTTATTTCTGGCTTGCTAAGCATAAAATGGTTGAAACTGGTTGATTGTGCTTCATATTGCTAAAGGGAAAACAGAGAGAAAACCAATTAGAGATATTAGCTTCTCTTGAGTTGAAATGAGTTATGTGAGCTAATAAAAAGCTTTGAAAAAATTATTAATTTTCAAAAAGTAGATGTATACTGATTATCATGATGTGCACAATCCTGAAATGTCATTTATTTACGGTTTACACAAGGAACCAAAGCTTATTTTAAATCTATACCTAAAGAACAGGGTGGGGGCTCTGTGTCCCTTCTAGTCCCTATCCTAGTCTCCTGACTGTCCAGATGAGAGATCTAAACGTCTATTACAGGCCTTCTTACAGCTTGGGGTTTCTTCTAACAGAAGGCAAGGGGGCACAGCAACATGATATAGATCACTCATTATGATCTGATATTGACCCTAACATCATTGGATTAGACTGCTAATTTTTCTGGACTGTCATGTTTTATGGCTGTGGAGACACAGAGGTCCCTTTAAAGAAACTATAGGAAAGTGCCTCCTCCCACCTCAACACCATTTACCAGACAGGAAGGTGATACTCACAGCTAGGTCTATTTCCCCTTTTTTTTTTTCTCTGCCCACCTCCAGATGTGCCAAGAACATCAGGTGTTATGCAAATAGCAAAGAGCTATAGTTGAGTCAAGTGGTGTATTTTAGATAACATTCTGAGCTATGAAGTTTAAGGAAGTAGCTTTTCACGAGTTGAACATAATTGTTTTGTGGAATGCCTTGCCATGGAAGATTGTGGAGACTACAAGTGTAGATATATAAAACTAGATAAATTCATAGAAGATAGATCAGTTCTACTTTACTAAATATGTTGGTTCTGGTACAGTCCCAAATTTGGAAATTGCACGTAACAGAGGATCTTTATTTACTGTCTATATGCTGCTGGCTACTTTGAGTCAGGGCAGTATGCTACCTCACAACTCAGGTCTGAGTTGGCTCATGTTCAGCAGCCATCAGTCAGCACCCCCAGGTCCTTTTACCCCAAGCAGCTTTCAGCCACTCATCCCCAAGCCTGTAGCGTTGCATGCAGTTGTTGTGCAGGACCTGGCACTGACCCTTGTTGAATTTCATGTAATTGGCCTTGGCCTATTGATCCAGACTGTCCAGGTCCCTCTACAAAGCCTTCCTACCTTCCAGCAGATCAACACTCCCACCCAACTTGATGTCACCTGCTAACTTACTGAAAGTGCACTCGATCCCCTCCTCCAGATCATCAGTGAAGGTATGAAATAGAACTGACCACAGTGCTGAGCCCCAGGAAGCACCACTTGTGAACAGCTGCCAACTGGATTTAGCTCCATCAACCACAACTCGTTGGGCCCAGCCATCCAGCCAGGTATACCCATGAGCTGGGCTATGGGCTGTGAGATTTTATGCATGCCATCACAATCATGAGAAACCATGTATCTAATACATCACTGTCCTCTCACTCTTCTTCGCACAGCCAACTGTCTTTTGATGTGGAATGTACTAGGTACAGTGAAGTAGGCACTAAGTACTAGGAGCAATCTGGGGACTTCATATGGAGTAGTCACATGCAGTTTGCTTTGAAGGTGTATTTCTCTTATTGCTTGAAGTTAGGCAGTGCCTTTTTTGTGTTTACTGTTTAGGTGATACTCTCAAGATATTTCTTTGCCCTAAATCACTCATGAGTTCATTCTGGTGTTAATTAGTCCTGCTCTGCTAATAGTATGGGAAAATGACAGTTAGATAAATATTTATTCTCTGAGGGCTGATTCCCTGCCTCTCTTCCATGAGAAAATGGAAAAATTTGGCTTTTCTCTCTGCAGAAAATGGATTGCTTCTTGCTCATTCCATCAGTCTGTACATTTTGATTCCAGGATTTCCCACCTCATCTATATCAACTGCTTTTATTTAAAGGTAAGGTGACATAAAAGATATGTGGGTACTACTCCATTACTATTCCATTATCCTTCTGGCAAGCCCAGACAGACTAAAGCCAACTCTTAATTATGGCTTGCAAGAAGATTAGCATGTCCTAACACTTGCCATCTGGTTTAGCAATTGTTATGTAAGTAAAAATTGTCACTACAGTTTATTCATGCAGAACTGATAGAGGGAACATTCAAGCCATATTAGCTGAATTGTGGCAAGTTTCTGGAAGGCAGAAGATGGATAATGCTGAATGTCAGTTTGTTACTTTGGAAATCATGTTGAAATCTGTATGTCATAGAATCATAGAACAGTTAGGGTTGGAAAGGACCTTAAGATCATTCAGTTCCAGCCCCCCTGCCATGGGCAGGGACACCTCACACTAAACCATGCCACCCAAGACTCCATCCAGCCCGGCCTTGAGCACTGCCAGGAGTGGAGCATTCGCAACTTTCTTGGGCAACCCATTCCAGTGCCTCACCACCCTCCCAGTAAAGAACTTCCTCCTTATGTCTAACGTGAACTTCTCCTGTTTAAGTTTGATCCTGTTACCCCTTGTCCTGTCACTACAGTCCCTGATAAAGAGTCCCTCTCTGGCATCCTTGTAGGCCCCCTTCAGATACTGGAAGGCTGCTATGAGGTCTCCATGCAGCCTTCTCTTCTCCAGGCTGAACAGCCCTAACTTTCTGATGCTGAACACTAATGATGTTGTAAACTCCAGAAGACTGATCATTTAGTTGTTACTATGTAGCTAATTAGTTCATGTTAGATTCACTGATTTGCAATGTGGGTTTGTAAGTATGAGAAAAAAAGACAAATTATTATGTGGATAATTTTACTGAGCGGAAGTACCTGGATCGTCAGGTCTTTGCTCAAACTGTAAAACTCTACCATTTTTTAGTATGGGTCTTAGCACAATGAAATTGGAGTTGACAAGTACTGCAACAGCATGAGAAAATAATATTAGAGCTTCAGTTACACATTTTTCTGCAGAAGTGTGGGTATTTCAGAATAACTAGTATTCCCAGTAGAAAATAAAACGAATTAGTACTTAAAACATTTGGTATCTCATATAAGTGTTAATATTGTCTACTAAAGCTAGAATAATGAAATTAGAGGAAGTATCCATGATTTAGGGGAGTGATAGTAAAGTTAGGAGAATGAATGGAAAAATACTGCTTTTTCCTCTAGGCTATTAAAAAAAAAAAAGGCAAAAGCTCATGAACAGAAGTGGATCAAATAGGGAGTTCAGCTTTTCTGAAGATCCAGCTGCTTCAACAGATCTATCTATTTTGATATAATTGGATATAGAAGCTTTTAGATAAGATGATAGAAAAGAAGCAGAGATGTTGCTTTTTTCGAGGGGAGGTTGAGCCCATTCTGACAGCCTGTGTTTGCTTGTAGCCGTGTGAAAGAAAAATAAAAAAAAAAGAAGAAAAAGGTTAAATGCATGGAGTACAGTACAGGATCTAAGTTGTGGTAGTAAAGAGATTGCAGAAGTTATGCTGCAGGAACTCTGGCAGCTAAAAGCAGATGACATTCCTTTTAAAACTATCCATTGTTTATAATATAGGAGTCCTACCTATGGGGTGAAGCTAAGGCAACTCAGTTTGTTTAGCACAGAAAAGAGAAGGCCTAAGGGGGACCTAAGAGCACCTCCCAGTGCCTAAGTGGAGGCTCCTGAGAAAGAGGATACATGTTCTTTACTGAGATGTACAACAGGAGGGTGAGTGATACTAGGTATAAATTGAAACAGGCAAGGTTGTGATTAGATATAAAGGGGGAAAAAAATCGATATGTGGATATTAAACTGCTGAAATGGGTTGCCCGGGAGGTTGTTGAGTCGCTGACCTTGAATGTTTTTGAGACTCAACTGGGTAAAATACTAGGCAACATGGCTGACCCTACTTTGAACAGGAAGGTGAGCCAGATATCTCCTGAGGTCCCTCTGTGCCTTAATGATTTTATGAATTGCTAGCATAGGGAGGGCCACAGGCCCAGGAACTGTAATTTTGTTTTACTCTACTTGTAAAATGCTGAAAG
Organism: Psittacus erithacus; assembly: GCA_009867235.2. Taxonomy (NCBI): domain Eukaryota; kingdom Metazoa; phylum Chordata; class Aves; order Psittaciformes; family Psittacidae; genus Psittacus; species Psittacus erithacus. The sequence goes on along the minus strand of WYDI02019780.1, from coordinate 19,718 downwards.
TTAAACCATTAGAAACTTGATGTTGCTCTATGTCTGGGTAAATGACTGTGCAAGTAAGTATTTTACCAAACAGAACAGCCTGAAGCAAAGAGATTAGATCTAGATTTCAGAAGGAAAGTGAAATAGGTGATGAAATAGAATACTTTTGGTGTGATTAGAAAGCATGCAGATGGGTTTAAAATATTAGATGGTTTGGATAACCTATATAAGAAGCATCTCTGTCATGCAAACATGCATGAATGATTGCTCTATTCCCCTATTCCTCTCATAACATATTACTTAACATAAAATGCCAGTTTCAAATCTGGTAACAAGTATTACAGGTGGAAGCTGAGCTTTTAACTAACCAGTAGCTGATTACAAGTTCCATCATCGAGACGGGAGATTTGTTTACTGATGAGAATTGTATTAGCCCTTTAGTAGTGCCAAAATTCTATCAAACCTCATGGTTATCTCCAGAACGTGATGAAAATAAAGCTGCAAGCTGAATCAAAACCAAAATGTTGATTTGTGCTTAGAAAGAAAAACAGATGAAAAAAGGGGAGAAGAAGAAAGTTGAAGAGTAGTGTCAAGATAAGCACTCAGGGGGAAATGTGTTTTTATGTCACAGTTTAGATATTGATGTACTAATTATACATATATTAAGTTATACAGTAATTATGCAGATACAAAGTTAATATAGAAGGACCTAGACAAGTAATTACAGCCTGTCACAGTTCTTTCTCTCATCTAACCCTTTAATGTGGACTGAAATATCTCAGATAATCCAAATAGGAGAATGACAAGATAGATTAAAGTCAGTCCTCTAAACACAAAATTGAAGGCATCCCAGACTGTGTGATAGAAAAATATAATCAGCTAGATGAAACAACCACTTCTTACAGGTTAGATGAGTGTAGTAGTAACACCATGGATCCAGAGAGAACAGTCCTAATGGAGAACTAAAAAAAAACCCCAAAAATAAAAAGATAAGTGAATATCCAATAAAAAGCATTTGGATTTATTTAGGAAAAATTGGAAACTTTCTATGGTAGAATATGAAGTGAATATGAAAAGTGAAGACAAAATATGGGTGTATTTCGTACAAAGAAACATCATCAAATTATACATTCAGGCAGATATCTCTACAGACAATTGGCAACAACCTCATGTCTCCAAAATCCCTGAAGTAGACTATGGATAGTGCACTTACCCATGATACAAGTGACAAAGCAATGCTATTTAAAATGCAATGAATGTAATAATTTTTAAAAGAGATGTTTTTGTGACCCATACAAAGTGGTCCTGATTACTGAACAAATGAAAGATAATGTCTGATAGGAGTATCTTGCAGACAGATGCACATTCATGCTGTTCACTGCTGTGTCTGCAGAGTACATACAGCATTGACATCTTGGAAAGTGAGGGGAGGAAGCTACAGAACTAGAAAAGACTAATGCTAGGAAAGGAAAGGCATGTGGGAGCATGGGAGCCAGGAACACTTTGACCCTTTCAACTGCTGCACAGCCTAGTTGGGAAACTTTGGAGTCTCTGCTTCATTTTAAGTTTTCTGTTTCACATTCTTCGAAATTCATTAACATGATTGTAATATTGCTGGGGCTTATAATTTTATTACTTATTTTATTAAAAAGAAATGGAAGCAGGAGTTTGCAAACGTTTACATTTTTGTTCAAATTTGATGAGGTCAATATTGTTTAAGAAAAGAAATAATCCAAATACAAAAGAAACTTCTGATGGATATGTAATGTTTTCATTTAAATTAATGATGGACAAGCTCCATGAACAGGGGACAATAATGAAATCTTCTGTTTCTGTATTGACCTAATGTAAAGACTTCTGCTTGGTTTGTATTAATCTCTTACCAAAATGGTACATTGAATTCAGTAGAAGCTTGTTTAAAGGTTTGTCCTTGGATGCAAAGTTATCTCATAACTTGAGTATCATCCTAGCACAAGTATTTGGACATATACAAAAGTAATTGCTCAAAAAGTCATGGTTTTCTCTGAAAATTATTGGTATATACTTAATCTTTTGCAGTACCTTTCAGTACTGACTCAGGCTAATGCCATTAGCCTGTGACACCCTGGAAGAGTTTATTTCCTGTTCCAGAAGGGAGTTTCCTGTAATACACTGGAGATAATAGGTAGAATGATGTGGATTATGCATCACCTAGAGTCCTGGGCTGTGACCTCAGGTGCTTTCTGCATATGGAGATGAACACAATTCCAGAGTGGACTGAGAAGCTCCTGTGGTAGGGGTAACTGCTTTGGTCAGATCAGTTTTGGATGCTGCTCTACATTTGCATATCGCTCTGTATCTCATCGGTGCTGCAACGATACGTTTATCCTGCTGCAAACATGTTATACTCTGGAGACATTCTAATTGGGATACTGTGATTGCTGTTTCTCCTAGAATTCAAATGTAGGGGATTATGTTTCAGGTGAGACTTCTGCCGACAGCCATACATTTTATATGAATCTGCAATGTTAAAAGCCCTGCAAAACTACCGTGAATAGTGCTGTGAACAAACTTAGGCTTTGACCCTGCAAACAACCTTACTAAAACAAAAAGAGGCTTTTTCTTAGTGCTTTAAGGCTGCTGTATACTGTGTGGATTTTATGTCCATTTGCGATAGAATTGGACCCTATGCGTTACAGCCTGTCATTCTTATGCTATTTCGAGTTTGAAATATTTTTTAGCTTATTTTAGAATAACCCGCCAACATAATAAACGTGATTCACTGGTTATAATTAATTTTTGAAGAGATTGTCTTTTAAGCATGCAGCTAGAGCTAAATAAGTTACAGATCATTCTTTATAAACCTGTCCCATGTATTTTATGGTAAAAATGGACACAAATGTGCATGCTTCTCCAGTTTAAAGATCTAGCTCCACAGTCTGTTGCATGATTAGAAAATACAAATGTCTATATGGGGAATTAAACATGATTATTGACGAACTGAATTGTTTTTTATGGCTAGACGAAAAAAGCCGTGGGACGCCTGTATTGTCAGATGGAAGTCTGTGCCCACCGGGGGGCGCTGGCGTTTTTCTGTATGGGATGATAAATCAAAATGTAGATTAGATGTAATCTATTTAAAAGGCGAACACAGTACTTAATATTACGAGAAAAAGGTACAAGAAAACGGGAAAAAAATCAGTATACTATAAGCCTTTTATTTTCAAAGGTTGTAAAAATAAAATAGGTGCTTTATTCTAGTAAGAGATGTATGCAAATTTACACTGAAGACTGCATGTGACTGCAAAAACCGATAATCAGTTTTTAACTGATGTTCTGTGGCTCACTGTTGTAAGCTCTGATGATCTTTTTTGTTACTTTTTGCAAAGCACATGATTTTTAAACCTGTGATACATGTACAACCTTTAAAAGGAATATGCAGAACTGGGAAACAGATTTTTTTTTTTCTTCTTGAAATTGAAAAATAGCATTTCAGATGAGGAAGCAAATAACTTACTCTTCTGTATATATAATCAAGACATGCTGTAATATGCAGCAGTATATTAGGCTTTACAAACCTCTGTTATAACCTGTATTATAGTGACTATCTTTGAAACTGCTTTAATTTGTCCATTATAACAAAATGGGGTTTTTTGCCAAATTTTCCAGGTCTGGGTCAGTGATCCAGTAAGCATGTTGCATGACTCACATAATCATACAAATTGCGAATATCTGGCTTATGTCATCTTGATTAATGTAGAAGCAAGTGAACTCAGAGAGCAACACTTGTCAAAATGTGGCAGAATCATATCAACAACTCTTGCCCATAAAGACTGATGCTGCTGCCCATATATATTCATAATTTATCCCAAATTTTGTAAGTCTCCTGGCAAAACAGTACTTAAGTATAGGGGATGGAACATATATGAGGGAAGAGAAGTGCTAATATTCAGCTAGGGATGATAAGTTTCAATTTTTGCAAGAATGAACTGTTATTGTGATGCATTTGAACTTAATTTTATAGCATTCATAATTAACTTAGCATGTAGTTAATACCAGACTTCCAAATTGTGACAGATAGTGCTGGGAAATGATTTGCAGACCAAAATCTGGACATAGTATATGATGCAGCATGCACTTAATCGAATATACATTAATGTGTAGTACAAAACCACAATTATTTGGGTCAGAATAAATCAACTAATTTGTGTGGGACAAAAGAGATGTGAAACACAAAGTGGTCATCAAAATGGTCATCTTTGATTCATGCTTCTACTGCAAAATTTCAGCTACAATGATTATGCAAAAAAATCTGCTACAATGATTATGGTATCCTTTTCCCAGATATACAATTGATATTATTTGTAGAAAATGTTTATCACATAGTAAGGGTGAAAAATAGTTTGTGTAGAGACCAGTGAAATAAACTCTTTGAGAGAAAATGTAATTGTATAAAAATAAAAAATTGGTTCAGTATCTCAAACTTCAGCTGTTTTGAAATTAACCTTTTTACTACTTTCTTATGAAAATAAAATGGTTTTTGTTGTTAACAGAATTTCTGCTCAGCTGGTGCGTTCAAAAGACACACTGCATCGGAATAGTAGGGGCAGTTTGAAATTTTTTTTTGTTTTAAATTTTGATAAAAGGAGTGACATAAATGTGATTTTTGCAATTAACTTACAAACTGTATGTTTATCACTGTAAAAACTAAGAAGTCAGTGATGCAACTGCTGTCAGACCTCTCCTACTGGAGTGCTTATGTGATTTGTTTTATTCTAAGACGTTGCAGGTCAAATGAGTTTAAAAGTTTTCCTTCTCTTTGGCATTTTTCTTTGTGTATGTACTGCTTTCTCTTTTCAGACTTCATACTTTTAGTTTGTAGCACACCCGGTCCTTTGTTAGAATCATGTGAAAAAATTGTATTTAAAATGGTTCTAATCCTGCCACTGTTCTTCTGCTGAGTTCTTTTAAGGTGTGACTGTTTTAGCTTCTGATTTTTTTTGTTGTTGTTTGATTTGTTTATACAACAGCCTATTTTATATAACTGGCAGAGTTGAAGTCTGTTGAAAGAAGGTAATGTTCAGAGAACTTATGGTTTGAATGAAAAAAAGAACTAATGCTTCCCTTTATCTTTTAAGGGAAAAAGTAGTTTGTTTTGCAGATTATTTTGTAAAAGGAAATGTGGTATTGAGATATAATAGAAGCTTTTGACCTATGAATATGAAAGGCTCAACAGTCTATAATGCAAAACCCACTGCTGATTGATAGGTTATTTTGTGTGTGTATGTGAATGATCACTTCCCCACAGAAGATTAGAGGAAAAAACAAGCTAACGCTGTTCAAAAGATGCTTTTAAATAATATCAGTTTCCAAAGCACAAGCATTGCCCATCTTCCCTTCAGTGAGATCATATGTTACAGGCTGTGATGGTCACTATAGATGGAAGCTTTCATAGAAAATGCTGCTGAAAACCATCAGTACCTTGACTTAAACTTTACTTTAGAAAACAAAGCATTTCCCTGAATCTCTAATGCAATTCAACTACTAATTCCTTAGAGATAAAAAGTGTAGTATGGAGGATAGTGAATTACTTTGTTAGGGCATGCCATGTATTGACTGAATTGAGTTGGAATGAGCAGGGAAATTAAGCAAGAGAAAAGGACTTAAGTGTACCTTAACAGGAAAAAATAAAGTGCATTTATATCGAATTTCATTTGTGACAAAATTACACATACAGAAGTACCTCAAGGAGCAATACCTTTGTGGGGTCTATCATTAGTAAGTGGGTTATCAAATATATAACCAAAAAAATAAGTTATGTATATATGTAAACCAGCAAGACGTTTAATCAGAAATTCAGCAATACAGGCTTAGGGTTCTGTTACATATGTCATTTGAACTCCTTGTGCATATTTGTTAAAGGATTATTTTTTTTCTATATGGTTGCATTTTTTTCTTCTTCTCTGTCTTTTCCCCTGTCAAGCCCATCCCTCACTTTTCTCTCCCTTTGCACTGCATTCCACCTTTTCTTTTTTCTGTGCTGACTGGCAGGCATGATCTCAGTTTTGGTCCTCGGTAGAACAGTGTTGGCAGCACTCCAACAGAAAATAATTGTTTAGTTGTCCGATACTGGAGGCGTTGAGAAGAACCTATTATATAGAGATGGACTATTCACCAGATAGGATACACCTGTCCATATTCCCATATTGTAGACAGAGTAAGATACTAACCTAAAAAGCTTTTACTAACTATGGATGAATTTGAAGTTTTGAGACACTATAAGGAGGTCACATTGATGGGGTTTTCCATAAAAGTGCCATTAAGATCTCTGATAAAAATTAAGTTCTCATGACTTGCCACAGAAGTTTGGATTCCTGTTTCAGTGTCCGCAGTTGAAGAACGCCTTACTGAAATATTTAATTTTCTTAACATAGGCAAACACACTTTTCTGTTCCTAAGCCTTAACAATTAATGAAACAATTTAACTCATTAAAAATAAAAAAAAAAAAAAGAAAAGATCTTTTCAAAAGAGGTACAAGTAATAAGGAAGAATATGCTGAAATTGCAAATATTAATATTACAAGAAACTGAAGAGAACTCCTACTCTGGAAATTGTTCAGCAGTTGAAGTTCTACTTCTCATAAATGTCTCTATCTTAAGTAACTTTTTCGGGGAGATGACTGAAGTAAATCTGCAGAATCAAATTAAGTAATCTGCAGAATCATGGTCCCTATTGGTGAGAAAAGAATCACTTTTTCCACCTAAGTTCCATATATTTATATGAATTAATTCAAGTAATCTGTAGCAGAATAGTCTGTAATGCACATACATATATCTATATACACAGTATATTTTTTATATATATATATATGTGGATATATCATCTTTTCTGGGACTACAGAATTTAACTGTTCTTTATTGCAAACACCAGGGTATTATTCCTGAGACATTGCTATGAAGAGGAAGTTTGCATCAAGACCTAGAGTTTAAGAGTGGTAATTTTGCAGTATTCTCATAGTTTGTTGCCAGTAAAAGGCTAGGCCATTTCCTGTGACAAGTAGTTACATCTTCTGTGTTTCCCTGTATGTCACTGAAAATGAGAGATTATTTTTTCAATGCAATTTTAATTTTGCAGTCAAAACATTTACAATTCACATGGCTGTTTAGACATGCCTCAAAGAAAAAGCGTGAATATTAAAGTGGGCTGAATAGCAGAAATTTTTATTATTTTCTTTTAATGTTTGGTTCCATATAGGATTGAAGCAGAAATCTTTAAATTTGCTCTTCAGCTGAAGTTGCCCAATTCCCCTGCTGCTGCAGGCGAGTGAAATTGACATTCTTGTCAGTTTCCCTGTTAATGGGAGCTGTGAAATTGACAAGAATGGCAATTTCATGGAGGAGCCCCTGGGACCTCCCAGACCTGTGTGGCTTCGGGGCAGCCCCTGTGTGGATTGTGCAGACCTGGGCCACCAGTCTCAGAATTTATGTGCGTGGTGTATGTCCAAACTCTGCAATTAGGGGACAGGGTTATAATGGTATTTTGACTTAAATGTGCAGCAGGTAAACCTGATCTTTGGTTAGAGATAAACCTTCTTTAAACTGTAGCCTTCCAGGTCCTTGGAAACTCCAAGGCTCTGTGCTGTTAGGGGCAGATGCTGACTAGTGCCAAAAAGGCTTTCTTAGGCTTGTGTGATAGCAACAGGCAGGTTCAGCATTACTAAGATAGGCCTTCCAAAATGATTGCTGGTGGGCAGGAAAGCAGGAGTAAGCCTATTCTGGATTGGCTAGAAGTATAGAAAACCTGGTATTTTTTGAATTAAATATGTTTAAATTTAATGATGCAATACCTTTGAATATAGTGAAAGGATTAGCATGGACATCTGAATATCAATCATCACTGAAATAAGGTTGGTAGCATTCAACTAGAAAAGATACTAGCATGAAATATGTTTGAAATACAGAACAGGTAACACCAAAGCTATCTTTCCATTTTCAGCTCAGAATTGCTTTTCCTAAAAGGGGGCTGAGCATCTGGAATGCTGTTGTTTATCATAAACTACATTCCTGTTTTCAGTGGTCCAGAACAGGTGCTCAGTTCTGAAAGGCTTGTGCTCTTTCCACCTCTAGAGGCATTTCTTAACTAACAGTCGAGTAAATACTTCCGTCTGTGGTTTTACATATTTTAACAAGGTGGGCTTTGAGCTAATGTCCTGTGCATGCTCAGTTAACAAAATGAGCTGAAATTTAGATGCAGGATAAATAGTGCATGTATCCCCTAGGCATTGAATCATTCCTTAAAGGCAGTCTGCCTGATAACAGATAGATGGTTTTTGGCTGTGAAATAGATAATGTTTCTTGGCGTAATCAGGCTGCATTCAAGGGTAAGCTGCCAGGATTTGAAAAACCATTTAATACAAGCAAGAGTTCTGCTGACACAATTGTGAATGCAAGGCGAAACTACATTTCTCTACTATTATCTTTGCCACAGCATAAAATTTCTGAGAGTTTGTAACAATTTGACTTTTACTGGTGTAACATCACGTTTGTGCAGTATTTCAAGGTCACCTGTATATGAAGATTAGTTTTGACCATGGTTAGCAATATTCAAGAGCTTGTAAGTGTGTTCAGTGTCTCATTGGGAATAATCAGCTAAGGTCTGTTTTTTTTGCTTGTTAACCTGTCCTGAGCCACGCATTTTATCAGCATATAATATATATGGGTTCAAACTTAAACAGGGGAAGTTTAGTTTTGATACAAGAAAGAAGTTCTTTGCTGTGAGGGTGGTGAGGCACTGGAATGGGTTGCCCAGGGAAGCTGTGAATGCTCCATCCCTGGCAGTGTTCAAGGCCAGATTGGACAGAGCCTTGGGTGGCATGGTTTAGTGTGAGGTGTCCCTGCCCATGGCAGGAGGGTTGGAACTGAATGATCTTAAGGTCCTTTCCAACCCTAACTGTTCTATGATTCTATGATTCTATTCTATGATTCTATATATTAGAGCACTTCTGTTGCACCCTGCCATTCCAAGAATTGTCAAGAATTATAAATATTTAAGTATTTTCTTGTATGTTGCTAACATCAGTTTTGTAACATGTAAAATTACAGCTGATATGTAATGCCCCAGTGTCACTAACTCCCACCAAATATCTTTCTACAAACATCTTTACTTGAAATATTACAGAGCCTAAGCAGCATGTTGTGTAATAAAAATAGAAAATAACCTTTTTTTTAAAGCAAATGTTTATTGTACAGTAAAACTACGAAAAATCTGGATTTATTAGAAAGTTTGTTTCAAGGGGTATAACTCACTTTAAGAAATGGTGTTTAATTTTTTCTCTGAGTTTTCTTATGCAGTTTGATTAATTATTAGTTAGCTACTTATTAGGTCCAGTTTTGAGAAAGAAGACATCAAAGGAGTTTCATATAAATATTTCACAACTTCTGCTAAGAAATAGGGTTAGGATGTGAACTATAACATTGCTTTTGAGGTTGATGTTAGGCTCAGACACTAAATACTTAATCGTTGCTTTCTTCTCAGTATTTCATAAAACAATCATTTTAGCAGGGGGTGGTATACCCCTTTTTTTAAAGGTGGATGTTGATAGCAGTGTATTTTTCTCCCTAGAAAGCTATAAAAAGGGGACTGTTCTAGAGTCTAGCCTTCAGTGCAGCTTTGTCTTTTCTTGTGTCTGTGTAATTGTGATCCTGTGAAGGTGTTGGCAAAATAAAAATTAAAGCCCTTAGTCAAATCCTCTCAAAGGGGTACTAAGGAAATTAAGTAGTCTTAAATTGAAAAATATGGTGCTGTCATGGATTAGAAGCTGCCCATGTGGCAATATAATAGCAATGAATAAATAGGTGATGCTTTTGAATATTTATTATTTTAGCAATCCAGTAGCAGTGGAGTACCCCTATTACAATGTTATCATTTCTTTTTCTATTATTCTCCACTGGGAGGTAGGTGATAAAGTGAAGTGATATTTATAATGTTACACAAAAGTGTCCAGGTTGGTCAAGACTGAAACACGTGAAGAATTATCTAAAAATGTGAAGCATGACAGTAGATTCATTTTGTGGTTGAGAAGTGCCGGGGAACATACGAGAGAGCATGATTTGAACTGCTGCTACAATTTTCAGACTACTAAATTACCATGAACGGTTGCCATAAGATGTTCACAGGCCTGTAACAGCTGTGACCATAAGAGGAGCCAGGTACCTTTGACCTGTGCTATTAAGTCAACGTGTAACCTTGTCTGCGCTGCATATTTTGCTTAACTTCTTTCAAGTCTCTTTCAGTCGTCCCTGTGTGTATCCAGTGAGCTATCACAGTCTGGTGTAAAGGCTTTCTGTTCCTGGCACCCTCATCTCAGAGTGGATACCGCAGAAGGGAAGGAGTTTGGAAAATGTGAGAGGGAAATGCCTGGAGACAGAAGGAAGTTGAAGACTTACGCATATCAGTTTAGAGAAGGATGAAAAAGGGCATGCAAAATCATTAGTGAGTATAAATTGATTCTTGTTTGGCTTCTGACAGACTTCCAGCAGGAGATTGTTGGCTGAAGGTGTTGCCACCCTTGGCCATCTGCCTCACCCTGCACATTTAATAGATATGGAAGCCCTCAGGGCAGAGGCATCTGATCTGCTGTTAAATCAGCTTGTGAATCGCTGCTGTTCCCAGCCCAGTGCATTAGGAAAGCCTGTTTCTGCCTAGAAGAGCAGCAATGTGTGTCAAAGGAGGGGAAGATCATTTCAGCTGATAGTAACATCACACAGGGTGGGACTGCCAGAGACATCATACATTTGATATTTGAAGGACAGAGCTTATAAAACTGCAGCTACTGGTATCTGTTTCATCCAGTGTGTATTTAACTGGTGTAAATGTTCACAGTAACATAGTTGCAAAGCCATGAGCTTAGTGTCATCTAAGCCAGTAGCGACCTCCCCTCTATACCATTTTGCACCCAACGTTTTCAGCCCCTGCTTTCCCATGAAGCTGTTTTTTCTGTACACTTAGATGATTTCTAAGGTGTGCCCATCTGTCTTTGGGTCTACTCCTAGTAATTTTACTGACAAATTTCAGCAGAATTTGACACGCATTTAATACATAATATTTCTTCCTATTTCCTGAAACATAGTGTCTGGATAGAAGACCAATCTCATTAGTACCGCCCTGAAGCTTCAGTACAAACTAAAGATATACTATTGTGGGTGGATCAGTATTATAGCTCTGCATCAAACAAAGCATCTGCTGACTTGCTCAAGCAATTTGGGACAGGCCATTTGAGTTAATGAAGGAAAGGAAAAGAAGGAAGATGGCCAGAGTTACTAGGGAGAGGATACTGTAAGAAATATGGAGGGAAACAAGTGAAATTATTGTGAAGGATTTATTGGGATGTAACACAAATCCTTAGAAATCAAGATTAATTACACGTGCTGCTTACAGATGATACTTTTTTTTTTTTTGCTTGTGTTTCTTATCATGACCAAACAGCATTTTAATGTTGTTGCAAGATGCGTGCTCTTACCACTAAACATGATATCAAGTGCAACACTAAATGTAAAAATCACAAGAGAAGTGTTCTTTAAAATGCTGCAAGCAGTAAGTAATATGACAAATGGTAAATAACGTGGCAAAATCCAAACTTTGTTACCTGTTCTTACTTGAAAACAGTTGATTCAACGTATATTAAAAGGCTGTTGCTTGGCCAGCCATTCTTTCTAATAGTGTTTTGAATGTGAAAAGATTCTGAGAGTGTTCTGTTTTGTAAAATTAAATTGAAATGGAATTATTTTTATTCTAATGGTTATAATTGCTGAAAGCAAAAGAGAAGATAAAGGATAAATGAGAAGAAAGAACAGAGTGAAGTAAAAAATCCTTTATAGCAAATTAAAAAGCTTTTTCAGAAAGGTAACTTGCGATACTTGCAGAACTCAAAGTTAGGTTTGGTAAGCCTTGATGAAAATCAGAGGAGAGAGACTGAAAATAAAAAATAAATAAAAACATCTCTAAATAGCTCTTTGGTCTGCCTACAATTTCCAGTATCCCATTCTTTGATTGCTGTCTTCACAAATTACGTGAGAGAACTTTCATCAGCTAAAATTACAAATACATCAGTAAATGCTGTGACTGCCTTGCAAAGGATAATTTCAAACAGTCCAAGTCAGACACCCCTGGCAGTGCCAGCTTTTGTAGTGTGTTATCTAGCAATTTTGAGCAGACCAAGGAGCTCGTTAGACATTGCTGTGATTCACAGGGTTACTGTGGCACACAATACCTTCAGTTTGCAAGTTCAGTGCTAGCTTAGACACATTGCTGTAGTGTCTGCAGTGCACCTGCTGACATCAAAACTAGGGCTACCAGCGTCTGTTCTTGCATTTTCTTTAGTGACCCAGCATTCATGAAGACACAGCTCTTTGTATGTGAATATACTGGCAAAAAGTATTATATGTAGGGCATTCTGACTACTAATGTAGCAAAGATAAGAAAGAGGCAAAATGTAGCAAGGGCTGTAGGGCAAAGGGTGGCAGAGTGGGGGTCTGTTGAGACTGAAGAGAATTTAGGATACGAGAAATTAAAAATCAGAAGAATTAACAAGAAGAGAAATGAGGAGTAATCATCAGTTTGTAACATCAAACAATAAGAATGCTGGAAAATAAATTAATAAATAAAAAGAACCTAAAGGAGCATTTCAGCTGAAGGATGTCTTTTTGTTGTCATAAATAGCTGCTAGATCGTTTGCTTAATTAGTAAGGACTAAGGAGGGGTGAGAGAGGTGCAAGAAGAATCATAGAATCAACTAGGTTGGAAAAGACCTTTAGGATAATAAAGTCCAGTCATCAATACAGTAAACATACACCCAGATACCAAATCTAAAAAGAAAAACAGTGTTTCCGTGGACAAAGATGGGGCAAGGAAGAGGACAGATGCTAATTTTAAGTATAAGGACCTGAGTTACATTTGATATTAAATTATTTTAAGTCTACAGAGTTACAGTAAGTATGATTTGACATTGGAATCCTTTGTAAGTCTGTATTCTGAATCCTTTCCTTATTACACTTTCTGTGTTTGTTTTCCCTGTAATCAGAAAGAGTGTTGGTTTAAGTTTAATATCTATTTTTGGAGCAAATTTACCTTTCAAACATTTTCTTTGGAGTTGTGAAAGTTTTGGCAATTTCTGTATGTTGTCTCTGTGCTTACCTATTACTGCAAAGACCTCAAGATAATTCATGGAACATTTTTTGCATAAACAAAATCCAAAACAAGAGGTGTTTAAAATAACTCCTAAAACTAATTTCTAGTAACTCCTGAATATTTCCTCATATTGCAACCTACAGGTTTTCAGCATCATATTCCAAGGAAAATAAAAATGATATTTCAAGGTGGCGTATTATTTTCTATGAAGATGCTTCCTTGTGTTTTCCTCTATTTTAGCTTCAATAATCAGCCATGACCCTGATTTAATTTTTTTTATATGAAGACAAGCTGGGAGAGTTGAAGATGTTCAGACTGCAGAAGGGAGGGCTCTAGGGAGTTCTAGCAACCTTCCAGTACCTAAAAGGGGGCCTACAAGAAAGCTGGAGAGGGACTTTTTGCACGGGCATGTAGTGATAGGACAAGGGGGAATAGCTTTAAACTGAAAGAGTGTAGTTTTAGATTAGATATAAGGAAAAAATTCTTTACTGTGAGGGTTGCGAGACACCGGAATGGGTTGCCCAGATTAGTTATGGATGACCCATCCCTGGAGGTGTTCAAGGCCAGTTTGTATGAAGCTTTGAGCAACATGGAAGGTGTTGCTGCCGTGGCAGGGGTGTGGAACTGTATGGTCTTTAAGGTCCTTTGCAACCCAAACCATTCTGTGATTCTTTATCACCAGACACTGATTTGAAAAAATACTGAGCTATATTTCAAAATTGTCTCTTATGATTGCCTATTTAAAACAGTCCCTCTCTGAGCAAGAAACCTCAAAGAAAATATGAAAAAGTGAGTCTGAGCTGGACTAAATATCAACAAAACAACAGCAAAAGAGAGAACCTTCAGACAGATGAGCTCCTTGAGCCGGCTCTTACTGGGCCACACAAGCACCACTGGTGTCAGGACAGAAAGTTTTAGCTGACATGCGAGGCAGGCAGTTTTGACTCTTTCAGTGGCAGCACAGACGTAATTTAGCTTAAAATGATTGTGAAACTGCTCCTTAAATCATCACTATCTTGGAACAGTAAGCTGCACAGGAAGCACACTTAAAAGAGTTAAGTCCTGGCTTCAGTACAGTGAAATATGAGTTAGGCCACTGATGCATATAAAGCTAAGGTTTTGCTGGGGGAGAGTATGATCATGGGAAGAGAGATGGTGAGTCACCTTTGAAAGAATATATAAAAATGAGAATGAAAATGGTTAGCAAAATGTTGAAATACTGAGCAGCTGAAAAAGAAATTAAAATTTAATAGGATATGTATGGATGGATATGATGTTAAATGCATAAAGTTTATACATTCCTGGACCGAGCAGATGAGATTATAATGTGCCTTTATGACAGAAGGAGGAGTTTTGAACACAAAAAGGCTACATATATTGGCTTACTGCTTTCTGGGTAACATTGATGTAGCCCAAGTTTCTTCTCTGTAAAGAAATGGTGTATCTTTGAAGTATCAAATAATGAAGGAATAAAATGGAAATGAAAAGAATTATAGTAATTACATTGGTTTTAATTCTCTACAGAGAAAGTTTACAGTCCTGGGAATAATTAAATATAAATAAATATGTAAATAATTTGATTTTTCAGTTTTGATTTTTAGCCAGATGCAAAGAGAGACAAATCCAATTGTGGCTTCAAAAAGGTTTCTCCCCTTATTTTATTAAAACCAGAAGTTATAAAGGGATTGTTTTCTTTTCAATATGATGAGAATAAAGACTTGAAAGATGTTGTAAATGAAACAAGAAGAATACAAAATTGTTCTTAAAGGCAGAGTTCATAATAAAAAAGTGATAGTCACATATTTGTCCTTTCCAGCAAAGGTAAAGAACATACTTTCTTTTTTCTCCTTAAACATTCCTGCATTATTGCAGAAATTTTAAATGTTATTGACTATTAAATTTTCCTTTTTTTGAAACTATAAATGGTGACATTGAAGTACCAAAGTAATGTTGCATGCAATCCTTTCTTAGTCTTCCTTCAGGTTGCTTTTGATGTGAAATTTCAGCTTCAAGATTGTTCAGAGAATTATTGTCCATTAAGCTGAAAAAAGTAATATTTGTATTCTATAAAAATACATTTATTACTATTTATAATCAATATATAAATAAATATTATAAATCACTATTTATTATTTATGTAAAATGAAAATGAAGGATAACTAATTTTGTTCTTATGCATGATCTTTTGCTGAACTAAACTCAACTGAGAACATAAAGCCTCAAGACTGAGACAATAAGCCTTGTCATGTGCACATTTTGGTTTTTATGTGGAAAAATTCCTCCTGTTTCTTGTAGATTTCTGAGCAGCTGAAAGCAAATCAGCTGTTTTCATCCTGAGTATATAGATGGGTGCATGTTCTGCGTGTGCCTTTTCAGAGAAGTTACCATTCATCGTGGTAGTTTCCTGTTGCATTATGAGAAAGTACCCGTAACTGAACATGCAACTGAACTTCTTCAAACACTGAACTTTGGACAAGAGTCCTCATTTCTCTCCTGCACACAGAGAGTACAGTAATTCTTAATTAATGCTTACTTGTGGAATTTTTATCTTTTGCTCTCCTGCTACATCTCTAAAAGATTACTCCAGTACATCGAAGTCAGGTGTTTTTTTCTTGATATATCAAGTGGCCTATATTATATTTACAATACTCAGAAGCTGAATGAATGGTTGTCATTTTTACACACACAAAAGAACTGTGTCATTTCATTTCTATTTCTGACACTCAGTCGGGGTATATATAGCCATAGGCAAATGTGAAGTAACAGCTGTGGATAAACGATTCCTCAGAATGTCACAGGTTTATTTATTCAATCACTATCACCTAGCTGCAAAAGTACACAAGTAATGTTTGGCATAAAGGAGTCTTGGCAAGGTGTCTGACAATAGTTTACAGACCTATTTCTCTATTTGACTCCGTGGGGAAATGTATCTTTGCAGAGGATTTTGTCAATTGTTCTTCACACTTACTTGGGTAATTGGCTTTTGACTTATGTATTTCTGAGAGCAACTAATTTTCCTGGGTTTTTTGTTGTTTTTTTTTTTCAGGAAATGGATAGCAACTGGGTCATATCATCCACAAGTAATTAGGCTTTGTCACTGCATTTTTTTATTAATACTGACATAATGACCTGATAAAAACAGGACTTGTTTTGTGAAATTTACTCTAAATGTAAGTCCAGTTACTACATACAAAATATTGTTAAGGTGCTAAACAGTAGTTGTTTTTTCATCTTTGAATATTGTTTGTCTATTGATGTGTTCAAAAGCACTGTTGAAAATACTTGAATAATGTATTTGCTTAAGGAATCAAAGCTCTTCTGTTGAAACTTCCAAAGTCTATAAACATCATAATTATACCACCAGTGCCTTGGGAATTGTGTTTCTGATAGCCTGTTCTTTAGAATTTGTTTTGATTATACTAGTTTGGTTTGCTTATATTGAACATATTTTCTGACTTATAAGTGAAAAATAATTTGGCAGTATTTCACATTATATTGAATCTTCACATAGATAAATTTTTCACAAGTACGTGATACCTGAAACAGAACGTTAAACAGATGGGAGACTTTCAGTGGTGTGAAAGTTAGCTGCTATGGGTATTTACTCAGGGTGCTTAAATGTCTACAAACTAAGCTGCTCAAGTGATAGGGAAGAGTAAGCTTGTGACAGCTGGGAGTGTTTCTTGCTCAGGACTTTTTTTGGGTGCTCATGTGAAAGGGAACTTTGGGTGTACATAGATTATTTAAAATGTCATTTGGGAGCTAAAAAAAGGTATCTCTGTGGATCTGCTGAAGCATTATCAGATGCTACAAACTGTTTCTTGTATTTTAGGAAACTGAAGGGGTGTTGCATTTGGAGGAATGCAGTTGAATTAAGGTGATGTCATTTTATGGACAAGCAAATGTATCTGTACATTAGTTTCAGAATAATATTTGCATCCATGATAGTGAAACTGATGAATTATGTATTTTGAAAATTTCTTTGAACACATCAATGACCTTTCTCATGATAACTTTCAAAGTAGCTGCAACTTCAGTTTTTCTTTCATCTGCTGGTACAGCAAGAAACATCCATTAAATCTTCATTCACTCTAAAAAAATCTTTATACAATCACATCATACTATCAGAATTCATTTAATTCAGGTACATTACTATATTTCAGGAATTCTGAAACAGGTGAAGAAAAGGTGTGAGAAGTTAAGACATTGTGTTGATAGCAAGACGTCTTAACCTGCTTCTCAAGTCCAAGCTTATTTACAAGTTCAGTCATACTAAATTATATCAGCTTGGCATTATTCAGTTAAAAAAAACCTGAAAGGCAGAAATTACTGCCAAATGTAATAAATTCAGAAACAAAATCCAAAATAATATCTTTAATGCTGTAACACATACTACTAAGAATCATATTTTGATATTGTATTAGGGATGCTTTTCTGAATACATACTTGAATACTCTGATGTAGTACCAGTTTTGAAACACTTTGATTCTTTTTTCTTGACAGAAGCAAGATTACACTAAGTTTTATGGTTTTTAGAAGCAGTAGGGGTGCAGATGGGATATCCTTCCATCAATGTAAAAATTATGTCTTGCTTTCTTTTATTTCTGATATTTTGATGAACATCTTTATTTTTTATTCTGGCTCTTTAGTCCTGTAGAAACATGTTCATATGGTGAGTTCTTAGTGTTGCTTAAATCCCTAATGATTTTACCCCTTTAGGGTGCGGCTACGGGAGATGAGCCTAACTGAATATGACAGATTTCTTTCATTAAACCGGACCTGCTTCATCCTCTGTTCCTTCAGGTGGGGCTGTATGCTCCTGTTGTTTCTTTTAAACTGATTTTAATGCTTGTATGACTCGTTAGTGTGCCAATGCAGCAGAAGATTCTAGGAATTAACATTTTTTCTCCTGAATGAGCTCACATCAGGGTCAGATAAGAATCAAGCACTGATATCACTGGGAATGGTAGAAAGGGTTAAGAGGATGGAAAGAAGCAGGACCTTATCACTGGGAACAAGCTACTGTCTTACAGAAATGGACCCTTAACAGCTGCTGGTTAGCACCTTGGAGTGTGACCTCATTCATCCACCACCTGAGCTAATAATGTTTTAGGGCCGTGAGCTTTGCTAGTGTGCCTGAAGACTGAAAATCATGAACAATTGGCCTTTTTGTGTTGACCTAACTTTCCTCTTAGTGCAATGCTACCTGTTTTCTTTTTGCTTGAAATAGACCTCTGCTGTGTGTTGTTGAAGATGCTTTCAATTTAGAGTTCTTAATTTTTTTAATTTTCCTTGTTCCTCCTCTTGATATGGTTTGTACTGCAAGGTTGACCTCATTTCATTTTTTAGGTTGTCTGTCAAACTGCCTGCACTCTAGAAATTTAGTACAGATGGTTCTTTCTGAGAAGGAAAGCATCCCAAATTAGTAATTTATCTTCTGTGATAAGATGTACTCTTTCTTGCTGCCTCCTTCCAGCATATGACAACTGTGCTTCCTAAGGTTTTGAGTTTCCTTCATCCTTGTTTTTTTATGATTCTTAAGGAACATTTGCTATCTGATGTAAAACTAGCTTTACAGTCTAAGACTTCTACCTCCCTCTCAATTGATAGAATTGCATTGAATGATTTGTCTGCAGTTCTTGTACTCCACAGATGATGGCATACAGTGGCCACCAGGCAGCATTCAGTTCCACTGCTGTGGACTCCAGTTAAACCGTATTGTTACCATTGGTAAGAGGAGTTATCTCATCTTTACATATGGGGAAATGAGTCACTGGCTCAAGTTAAGCACCTCTCAAGAACTAGAGGAGTTTCACAGCTCTCATATTAAGGAGCTAAAACCCCAAAGAGAGAAACTTGACATATTTTATGTAAGGTTTCAGTCTGTGGAGTCAATAGCAAATTCCACTTGAGTTCAGTGGAGTCATGATTAACCTTAGCATGTCTTGCGAAGTGGAACTGTCAGGTAACATTCTCTGATTTGTTTATAAGATGGTTTTATAGTTCTGACATGAGATCTTCTGGAGAAATATGTGGTACTAATTCATACCCAGAAGATAAAGTAGTGCTAAGTAAAAGCAAATGTACCCCTATGATATATAAGATATAGGTGTGAGCTAACATTACATGAACTAGCATGCTTCCATGCTTGATTTATTATATAGGCAATAAACTAGTCCTGTAATACTCAGTGAAAGTGTAGCAACCACATGTATTACATGTACCACTACATTATTTTTCAGTTCAGCCAGCTCTCTGTCTTGAATTGCAGTATGCTTGCGCAAGCAATGTGGAAAAACAAAAACCTTCTCATTTTCTCCTACCGAAACCAAAAGCGTGAGCAAACATAACCTGATAGTGCACAGGACTGATAGGTTACACAAAGCAATCTTAAGAGAATAAGCGGCACCTATACAACACCCCAACTACACAGTTTTTTCAGTAACCAAAAGTTACAGAATCATAGAATAGTTAGGGTTGGAAAGGACCTTAAGATAATCAAGTTCCAACCCCCCTGCCATGGACAGGGACACCTCACACTAAACCATGCCACCCAAGGCTCTGTCCAACCTGG